>CAJDSM010028189.1:547-22538 GCA_903981925.1 Ostrea lurida
CTCAGATATAACCCTAGTTAGTTTTTGAAAAGTAAGTAAAAGTGTAAGGTCAAAGTCACTAGGTCAAGTTGTGGTATCAAAACAAAGGTCTGATGATGAGGCATCTATATGTGAAATATTAAAGCTCTAACCCCCTTAGTTAAAATGATATATGTAGACTTGACTAGTGGCGTCGGTGGCCTAATGGTTAGGGCCTCGGACTTTCAATCGAGAGGTTGTGAGTTTGAATCCTGGCTGTGGCAGGGCCGACGTTGTGTCTTTGGGAAAGGCACTTTACATGAATTTTCTCACTCCACCCAAGTGTAAAACGGGTACCTGGCTATAGACAGTGAAAGATATTGTCAGAATGTTAGTGTTCTAGCGCTGTATAAACGGCAGCTTGCACTGAGAAGGTTCTGGATTGTTATGGTCTGCTGGGGTAATAATGTATTGTAAAGCGCTCTGGGTACCTACATGTAGGTAGATAAAGCGCTATATAAAAACCAATCATTATTATATTATATTATTATATAGCCCAAGTAAGAATTTTTGAAAAGTAGGTCAAAGTCCCAAGGTTACTAGGTCAAAAGTCTTGATCTCATCTATACATGAAATATCAAAGCCCTACTCCTTTTGGTTCAAAAGATAGAGCCCAGGATAAAGCTTCTGAAAAGTAGGTCAAAGTCCAGTGTCAAGGTCACTAGGTCAAAAGTCTTTGGTAACCACAGGTTCATTATGAGGCATCTTCCTGAAATATCAAAGCCTCTTCCCTTTTAGTTCAAAAGATATAGCCCGGTAATATTTTTATAAAAAGTAGGTCAATTCCAAGTCAGGTACTCGGTCAAAAGTCTTGGTACCATGACAAAGGTCTCATCATGAGGCATCTATACATGAAATATCAAAGCCCTATTTCCCTTTAGTTCAAAGATATAGCCAGGATAATTTTTAAAAAGTAAGATCAGAGGTCAAGGTCACTAGGTCAAAGATCTTGGTACCAAAACAAAGGTCTCATCATGAGGCATTTTATAACATAAATAATCAAAGCCCTATTCCCTTTAGTTCAAAGATATAGCCCAGTTAAAAAAAATTCTTTAAAGTGCGACGCCAACGCCGACACCGGGGTTGTGACAATAGCTCTCCGGACCGGTGACCTAAAAATGTTCAATTGTTAATGGACAAAGGTCAATTGCAATAAAAATAATTGATGCCAAGCAACTTTTAATGGCTGAGAAATGCAATAAATTATACATTTACCACATGTGGATGTTTATGACACCATGCTAGTTCTCCCAAATTGCCCATCAGATGTAACTTTCCTTTTCCTTCACAAAAATGAAGCAGAGCAAAGAGTCTAATAAAAGAAGCATTAAAGCTCTCATAAATTTCTACCAGTCTGCTAAATATGAATTCTTTGACTTCTTTAGTTCAAAATTTATTTGGAAAGTTAGTTCTGGACAAAACGATAGAAACAATAACACCCCCACCCCCCCCATTTCATCCAAACTTTAAGGCCCTCTACCCCTGTCTCAAAAGTGGGAGCAAAAATCCAGTCTTATGTAAAACTTTAGACCACTACCGTGGCTATACAAGGAACTTTTCACATACTCTGTACTAAAATCACATAGATCAATCCAACACTGTTTCACTGCCTTGTGAGTTTTATTTATTCAAACATACAAAAGTAAGAATTGGATATGTTTAACAATCTGCATAGGTCACCTGACCAGATTCACCCAAAGAAATCATTCAGGTCAAAACAACAATTCCCAGTGCCTCCCCCAAATCACAGTCATAGAGTACATGTAGTGGTTCATCCATAGCTTATAAACAGTAACCATTGTAAGAAACCCAAGGCTGGTCTCGCATCACTTGACCTGGAAGGTTAAGGGAGGCAATACAGGTAGGACCAAACATGGGTTTCTGACAATGAACAGTAACAAACCTAGCTTTTGGAATAACCTTTACGTAAACATGTACTGGATAATTTAAATATAAAATAAACACATACATGTGCTAGATGGAATTCTCTTACAAGATATCTTTTACATATAAAAATTACCTGTTACTCATAGATATATTGATTTTTGAACAGGTTTTCAATTGAAACTGAATTCATCACATGGAAAGACATAGTAATACATCAAAACTTACAAAAATATTGATAATCAGTTACTGAAACTGCTTTAAAAAAAACAATAACCAAACAGCAAAAGGCCAGCAAACATTTCTGTTTGAAAAGAAAAGTCGAACAGGTATTTCCAATAAACATGAAATAAGGTTGCTCATCTGAAATCCAGTTTAGACATATTGTGTAATGTTGTCAAATAATATGTATCAATAATATTCCTATTCATCAATATGCAACAAGTACAAAATTTGTTTTAAAAAAAGAGTACAGAATACTGGTCAAGGATCATGGCATTTTGCATAGCAAGTTTGTAGATTAGGACTTCGATGTGTCAGTTATATATCTGAGATCAGGGACTGGCAGGCATTACACACAAATCTGTGTTCACATTTAAAACTTCTACAATATTTCTGACTGTTGGTAAAACATCCCATATTTTTGGGTGGATGGTAATGGGGACTTCTGCCCTGAAAAAACAAAAGTTCTCAAACTGGTTATAATTTATTTACACACATTTTAGCTGAGCTGGACAAGATGGGAAACAGAAGAGGTTTAGAATTTTTGACATTTACTTCTCTCAGTTTGAGATTGGAGGGGGCTGTTGAATAATTGTACTACTTGAAATTTGAACCAAGATACAAAAATACAGGCATCTTTAGTAATGGATTTAAAAATCCTATGCTGGAAGAATATTTTAAATGCAACACAATGGGGAGTTTTGTTAATCAAATTTCTCTCCTGTAGTTAATTAATAGATACTTTTTGCTTTAATTAAAATATCATTAAATGTTCATAAAAATGCTTTTGTCGAAGAGGGAAAATGCAGAAATGTGTTTCAATGTATGGGAATGAACTCTCATTAAAAAGATGGAATATGCTTCAATGAAAATCATACACTTTTTGTGAATTGAGTGATTCTTTCTGGGATGATATTATATACATGTATTATCAAATAATTTTAAAAATTTGCATTATGATAATTTGATTGATACATCATCAGAAAACAGTTTCCTCCCCTTTTTGTATAATAATTTGGTAGAAACATTGCTTGACATTAGCAAAATAATGGTGGTACTCTACAATAAAAACACATGAACTATGGACGACATTTTTAAACATAACTTTAAAGTATCCATAATTCTGTTTTTTTCAAATATTGATCTGGTAAGTGCAGAGAGGATTTGTAGACCTTATGAGCAGTGAATAGAGTCTCATGATATTTACTTTACTTTATACTAAAAGTTCAGTCATTGAATAAGATTAGATTTCCCTAACCTATCAATGTAATGTTGTGATCCTTTCTTACCCTTTAACATTCATCCAATTTTTTGTCACTAAAATGAAGGCATCTGGAGCACCAGACAATATGGCTTCCATCTCTAAAAGCTGCAAAAGACATAACCATTCAATATTAGTGCATGTCATGTTACAAAAACACTCCATAAACTGTTATCATATGTATGTTCTTACTAGTGCATAATGATGAAAAATAAATTCGTTTCTATAAATCAATAGTTCCCAGTAATTTTGTTTTCAAATGCAAATTAATAGGAATTTTCAACATAGCTCAGGTGAGCCAACAAAAGAAAGCATTTCCTACCTTCCCATGTGGAATTTTTCCAAATACAAATTTATTGACTGACATTATAACACCCACTGCCACCGAGTATATTACAGCACTGAAAGAAGTACATGTATGTATATTGAAAGATTTATATTTCACATTCATGCATTGAGAAATTTAAAGGGAACTATTCTACAACTTCAAAACAATAGCATGTTTAATTGCTCTTTATTGAAAAGCAAATCCAAATATCATAATAGCTGTAAATATGTAAATGTATGTGAGACTGTTTTTGATTCAGTTATTGAAAAACCACATACCTATTTCCCCTCGTCAATGGCATCAAATTATAAATGTAGTACATCATGGTTAGAATCTTATCCATCACGGAATCTGTATTCTGCAAGAAAACAATGTCAAACAAAATACATGTACTGTGTGTTTTACCCCTCTATATCAGCCTCTTTTGTCCATGGCCCGTTTTGGATTATAACAAGGGCGACATTATATTGAGTGAGTAATGATATCCTTCCTTTTTAAAAACAGAGATATCAGTATAAATAATTGTGCAGATTTAACGACATAGAAAACATTTACATACCAACACAAATACAAGTAAGCTAATTATACAGTCAAACCTCATTATCTAGTACTCCAAAGGAGCTAAGATTACAGAGCTATTATTCATCTCCAACTCATCTCTACCTGTTTTCTTAGGGAAAATTTCAATTCATCCCACCCCACTAATGTACATAGTGACCATGCATGTAATTTATGGCTTTCCCTTGACATTGTTATCAGGGGATATATGTAAATACAGTTGGAACTTCGGTATCTCGAACACTGATATCTCGAATACCATAGTTATGTCAAAATGATTCGGAAGTCCCAGCCATGTATTTTTCTTAGTATTTGTTCCTTTGATATCTCGAATCCAAGGATATCTCAGTTTTTTCTTGGTTCCAACGAGTTTGAGATGGCGATGTTTGACTCTAGATAGTGAACAACAGAGATGGCCATGTTACAGGATCTCTTTATTGTGTGTAGGAATCCATTTTACATTTCACAAAGAGTGGGGATGGCAATGCAAGGAGGTGATAGTGTACAATAAAACATGGTTTTAACAAATATGCTGCTTATAATGAAATTATCCTCTGTCTCCCAATTTATAAGTAAAATATTTCACATAGGAAAAACAAAACAAAACTAGAAACACAATTCATGCATATCATAAACTACAATTATTTCAAACAAGATTCTTTGAGCTACTGCTCACTGAGGATACCCCCGCTCTGAGGTACATGTATATATCTAGCTGCTATCTAGAAAATTTGTTCATCTTTTGCTAAGGTTTGATATCAAGTAACAGTAGGTTGACATGCGAAAGGTTTGAATTTAGTAAGTGCAGTATGGGACTCCTAAATGCAGTTTCAGAGAAAAGTGCGATGAAAATATTGATTCCACATTGAGACTCAAAAATATTGACCAAGTCGGTTAACAGGAAGTTGACAAGTGAAAGATCTGAATTCGATAAGCACGGTATGGGACCTCTAGATGAAGTGATATACCAAATATCAAGTGGCTGCGATATGCAGTTTCAGAGAAAAGTGTGATGAAAATATTTGTTTCGGACGGACAGAAATATTGACTAAATCGGATAACAGGAAGTTGACAAGCAAAAGGTCTGAATTTGGTAAGCGCCGTATAGGACTCCTAAATGAAGTGATATACCAAACATCAAGTAGCTGTGATATGCAGTTTCAGAGGAAAGTGCGACGAAAAATATTGTTTCGGACGGACAGGAATATTGACTAAGTCGAATAACAGGAAGTTGACAAGCAAAAGGTCTGAATTCGGTAAGCGCAGTATAGGACCCTTAGATGAAGTGATATACCAGATATCAAGTGGCTGTGATATGCAGTTTCAGAGAAAAGTACGACGAAAATATTTGTTTCGGACGGACGGACAGGGGTAATACCCCCCCCCCCCTCTATAATAATAAATCACTTTGTTTAAAACAGGTATTCATTTTAATTGAACTCATTATAAATGGAGTGCTGCTGAACATGGAGTATTATGTGTGTTTATAGCATCATCAACGTGTGGAAAATTTACACAAAATGCTCAGTGTGCTCTTTTACTATAATGTCATTGTGAGATTGTTGGTTTCACCTACCAGAGCCTTGCCTATTCCAATCCTTTTTATTTCCTCCTGAATCTGATTAAACACTGCGTCTATTTCAGCATGATATAGTTGAGTACGAGCCTTTGTGTTAACAACATTAATGGCAAAAGTCATCTTGTCATTCCTACAGAGTGGAGAAAACAACAATTACTTTCATAAACCCAACCTGGCTCCTACTATCACCAGCAGGGATCATTATTTAAAATAATGCTGATTTGAACATCATTTTCGTACAAGATTCTACAATCTCAGCCTGGATTGGGTACTAATTTTAATTCCTGTGACCTTGGAAATAATCTTTATGGAATATCAACATGTACAACAGGTCAAAAGCAACCTTGGGTGAACTATGGGTGTGTAAATTGCATGTTACAAAGATATGGCCTTGATCAGAATGAAGTAGATTTCCTTCCCATTTTGCTCTGGTCTGAGACCATGATACACATACAGGCCAAACACAATGTTTGCATTAAATATGGATGAGATATTCAGTAAGGTTTTAATGTTAAACAAGGAGCAGGTTCAGTAATAATTTTGCTATCATTTACAGTAGCCTTGTTGAATCCTCTATTCATAAGCAGCTGTGAATGTTGTCACAGATTCCAGTAACTTTGACCTGATTCAAAATAACTGTGTCAGGTCAAGCTACTCCTTATTGTCATTAAGACTACTTTGTATCAAATATGAGCTATTAGTGTTGCATTGTTACAAAAGTTATGGCCGGGAATGGAATTTGTAACTTCCTCCTATTGTGCCTTTGACTTTGTTCAAATGACTTAGGAATGTTACTTTCCGACAAAGTTATGACTTAGACAAAACTGTAGAGATGAACAGGGCAATTCCCATATATCGTCTCCAAATCTCACCTGAGGGGAGGAAAGGGGATATCAATATAAAAAAAAAAATCAGGAAGGGGAAGAAATGTAGCAAAGGAAACATATTGACAAACTATAAAGACGGTTCCAAACTGCAGCCAAACAGACTCTATAGTCACTGTACAGTTTCTTACCCCTTCCACATACCAACATATTTTTTGCTTACGTATCTCGGGACAAAACAACCATGGATCCATCTAATCTTTCTTTCTCATTCTTTGAACTTGGCACTTGTGTGGAAACCATAAAACCATTTTCATTTATGTTTCGTTTCTACAAAAAAAAAAAAAAAAAAGATATGGAAGCTTGATATCTTTATCAACAAGAGTCCATGGACCACACACTACAGGGATAATGACTTAGAAGTTTGGAACTCTAAAAGTAAAAATCCTTACCAAAACAAGATGTGTTTGTGAAACATTTGTAAACACGAATGCCCCGTATCCACATCCAGTGGAAGGGGCTTGTCATAAGGATTATGCATGTGAAATATGAAAGGTTTATCCTTACCATTCAAAAGTAATGGCCAATGTTAAATTTTTAAAAAGTAGGTCAAAATTCAAGGTCAACCTTTTGGTACCAGATAAAAGGACTCGTTATATGGAATACACATGTGAAATATGAATGCCTAACTCTTGCCATTCAAAAGTTATGGCTAATGTTAAAGTTTTTGAAAAGTAGGTCTAAGTTCAAAATCAAAGGTCAGGAGGTCAAAAAGTTTTGTACCCCGGAAAGGTCTTGTCATAAGCATACATGTCAAATATTAAAGCCCTAGTACTTACCATTCAAAAGTTATAGCTAAGTTAAAGTTTTGAAAGTAGGTCAAACTCCAAGGTCAAGGTCATGAGGTCAAAATGTTGTACCATGGAAAGGTCTTGTAATAAGAAATACTTGTGAATATCAAAGCCTAGTACTTATCATTCAAAATTATAGCTAAGGTTAAAGTTTTGATAAGTAGGTCAAACTTCAAGGTAAGGTCAGGAGGTCAACAGTTTGGTACCACGGAAAGTCTTGTAATAAGAAACAATACATGTGAAATATCAAAGCCTAGTACTTACCATTCAAAAGTTATAGCTGAGTTTAAGTTTTTGAAAAGTAGTCAAACTTCAAGGTCACGGTCAGGAGGTCAAAAATTTTGGTACCACGGAAAAGCCTTGTCATAAGAACATACATGTGAAATATCAAAGCCTAGTACTTACCATTCAAAAGTTATAACTAAGGTTAAAGTTTTTGAAAAGTAGGTCAAACTTCAAGGTCAAGGTCAGGAGTCAAAAATTTGGTACCACGAAAGGTCTTGTCATAAGGAACATACAAGTGAAAATTAAGCCCTAGACTTACCATTCAAAAGTTATAGCCGAGGTTAAAGTTTCAGACAGAATGACGAGAATAACAGAATGACAGACAGGACAAAAACAATATGCCCCGATCTTCGATCACGGGGCATAAAAACCTATGTGGATTCTCTTTGTCCAGGGTAATGAATGAAGAAAAATTGAATCTATATACATACATCATTTCTTGTATTTTATATATCAAACATGCAAAACTTTAATTTCCAAACACTAATAGAATGAAATTGCATCCCTATTAAAGGTTAAAAATGAATTTTGAATTACTTTTATTGTATCCCCTTGCTTTCAGCAGCTATTTAAGAATGCTTACCTTTTTATTTATTTCAGGTATATCATTTTATGTGCTATCTCAACTACCCCTTCTTACCAAATTTCATTGAGAATCAGAAAATATTGACAATTTGTTGCATATTTTGTGGCAATTTTGAAAAGGGCAGGCACTTTTAGAATTTCAAGTACACCATGCAATTGATTCCCCATCTTCAACTGTCCCTAGACATTAAATTTGATAAGATCCAACTTAGAAAAATTTACATACTTTCAACTGCCATTTTGAAATTTTGTCTGAATTGATGATTTCATGAGCCATTCATAATTACCCCCTACTTCTCAAATTTTGGTGAGATTGGTTGGTTGTTGGGTTTTTTTTTCAAATATCCCATGGAGAATTTTTTTCACACATATAGAGATGTCATCAGTGGTACATCTACCACAAATTTACACCTATGCTTAGCAGTGGGGATTCTGGAATGTGCCAATGCCTGCCCTGTAATTAATGGGGTGTCTGTTTTAAAGGACATATCCAAAAGACCCGGGATTCTCAATCTAAATGAAGGGTGTCTAGGTAGAGTGTTGGTTAACACACTCGCTTCTCAGCACTGCAACCCGAGTTTGATCCTCAGGATCGACAGTAATTGTATGTGAGAGGGTATTGTGGTAGCCCACCTCGTTTGTTTAACACAGCTCGCTTTTCATCACTGAACCGGTTTTGTCTCAGATCGACAGTATTGTATGTGAGGGGTTTGTGTAGCACTCAGAAGACAGTTGTTGTTGTGGGGGTATTGTTGGTAGATCTGGCGCACGGTTGAGTGAAGTTGGTGTGATAGTAGTTGTGAGAGGGTATTGTGGCTAGTCCTCAGACAGCAGTGGTTCGTATTGTTGAGGGTATTGTGGTAGCCACAGACAGCAGTGGTTTGTATAGTGAGAGGGATTTGTGGTAGTCACTCAGACAGACAAGTGGTTGTATGTGAGAGGGTATTGTGGTAAGACGTGGGTGTAGAGAGATTGGGCCACTTCAGGCAGGCAGTGTTTGTATGTGGAGGGTATTGTGGTAGGCACTCAGACAAGTGGTTGTATTGAGAGGGTATTGTGTAGTCACACAGACAGGCGTTGGTTGTTTGTGACGAGGGTTGATTGTGTAGATCACACAGACAGACAGTGGTGATGTGAGAGGGTATATGTGTAGATCCACACACAGACAGTGGTCTGATTGTGAGGGTATGTGGTAGATCCACAGCAGCAGTGGTTGTATGTGAGAGGGTTTGTGTAGATCACACATGACAGACAGTGGTTGTATGTGAGAGGGTATTGTGGTAGATCACAGACAGACAGTGGTTGTATTGAGAGGGTATTGTGGTAAGTTCACACAGAAGCAGTGGTTGTATGTGAGAGGGTATTGGTGGTGATCACACAGACAGACAGTGGGTTGTATGTGAGAGGGTATTGTGTAGTCATTCACAGACAGACAGTGGTTGTATGTGGGGGTATGGGTGAATCACATCGACAGCAGGTGTATTGTGGAGGGTATTGTGGATAGGCCACTCAGACGGCGTGTTGTCTGTGAGGAGGTATCTTGTGTAGACACACAGACAGTGGTTGTATGTGTGAGGGTTTAGTGGTAAGCATCACTGACAGGCAGTGGTTTATGGGGAGAGGGTTTGTGTTAGCATACGAAGGCGTGTTGTATGTGTGAAGGGTATTGTGCTAGTGATCGACAGATTGGTTGTTGTAGAGGGTCATTGTGGTAGATACACAGACAGACAGTGGTTGTATGTGAGACGGGTACTTGTGGTATGTCACTCACACAGACAGTGGTGTATGTGAGAGGGTATTGTGGTAGATCAACACGAAGACAGTGGTTGTATTGGAGGGTTTTGTGGTATACACGACAGGCAGTGGTATGTTGTGAGGGTTATTTGATTGGTAAGGAACATCACTCAACACCAGACAAGTGGTGGGTGAATTGTGAGGGGAAGTAATTTTTTGTTGGGTGAAAGGGGCTTCACCAGAGAGACAATGGTATGTATGTGAAGAGCGGTTTGTGGTAGATATCACTTAGCAGTGTTGTAGTGAGAAAGGTTTGTGGTAGATCACAGGAGGCAGTGGTTGTATGTGAGGAGGTATTGTGGTAGCCCATCAGACAGGCAGTTGGTTGTATGTGAGGGGTATTGTGATAGCCCCTCGGACAGTGTTGTATGTGAGAGAGGAGTTATTGTGTACCACTCAGACAGCATGTTGGTGTTGTATGTAGAGGGTTTGTGGTGCCATCAGACAGGGTTGTACTGTGAGAGAGGGTTTGTGGTAGCCCACTGCAGACATGACAGTGTTTGTATGTGAGAGGGTATTGTGGCTAGCCATCTACAGGCAGTGTTGATCGTGTGAGGGTTTGTGGTAGATCATCGATCAGCACGAAAATATGGTGTGTGGGAGGTTATGTGGTGATCACACAGGAACAGTGGTTGTATGTGGAGAGGGTTATTGTGGTCATCTGCTTCACACGACAGTGTTTGAATTGTGGAGGGTTTTGTGTAGTCACTTCACACCGGCAGTGGATGTATGTGGTTGAGGGTATTTGCTCTGAGGATTACCCACAGACAGGCGTGGTTGTATGTGTAGAGGGTCTGTGGTATATCATCTCAGCAGGCAGCTCGTCTGTATCTGTTGTGAGTGGTATTGGTAAGATCAACAGCAGGCAGTGGTTGTATGGTTGGAGGGGTATTGGGTAGTCACTCCAGATCATGTTGTATGTGAAGGAGGGTATTGTGGTGCCACTGCAAACAGGCAGTAGTTGTATGTGAGAGGGTATGGTGGTGATACACAACGTGGTTGTTATGTGGAGGTTATTGTTGGTATAACACAGACAGACGTGTTGTGTAGTGAGAGCGGTATTTGTGGTAGGTCACACAGACAAGCGGTGGTGTATGTGAGAGGGTATATGTGGTAGATCACACGAAACAGGTTTGTATGTGCAGGGGTGATTGTGTAGTGCTCTCACGACGACAAGTGTTGATATTTGAGAGGGTATGTGGTAATGCCACTAGACAGACAGTGGTTGTACTGTGAGTAGGTATTGTGGTAGTCACACGGCATGGTTGATGTGAGTAGGGTTTGTGGTAGGACTACAGAGACGTGGTATGGTATGTGAGAGGGTATTTGTGGTTCATCTGCTCACAGACAGTGGATGGTATGTGAGAGGGTATTGTGTAGCTCACTCAGACAGACAGTGGTTGTAATGTGAGAGGTATTGTGGTAGTCACTCAGACGACAGAGGTGTTGTATGTGAGAGGGGTATTGATGTGTAAGATATGGTTAATCAGACAAAGGCAGTGGTTGTATGTGAGAGGGTATTAGTGGTAGTCGACGACAGGCAGTGGTTGTATTGATGAGGTATTGTGGTGAGTAAGTCTACACAGGCAGTGGTTGTATGTAGGGGTATTGCTGTAGAGTCACAGGCACAGGCCATGTTGATATGTGAGAGGGGATCTGGTTAATCACTCACGACAGGCAGTGGTTGTATGTGGAGAGGGTTTGTGTAGATACCAGAAGACGGGGAGGGAGTGATGTGAGGGTATTGTGGAATACACCGACATGGGTTTTGGGTATTGTGTCACGACAACAGGCTGGTTGTATGTAGAGAGGTACTTGTGGTAATCACTCGACAGACAGTGGTTGTATGTGAGGGGTATTTGTGGAGCCACTCCAGACACAGTGTTGTATGTGGAGGGTTTGTGGTAGTCACTTAATCAAGACAGTGTGTAGGATAGTGTAGATACTACAGACAGACAGTGTTGTATGTGAGAGGGGTATTTTGTGTACACTCAGACGGGTAGTGGTTGTATGTGACGAGGGTTTGTGGTAGATCACGCAGGCTGTGGTTTATGTGAGAGGGTATTGTGGGTACATCCAACAAACAGCAGTTGATGTATGTGGAGTTTGTGGAGCACTGCAGATGCAGTGGTTGTATGTGAGAGGGTTATGTGTAGGAGTCACAATCAGCAGTGGTTGTATGTGGAGGGTATTGTGGTAGATCACACAGACGAACAGTGGTTGATATGTGAGAGGTATTGTAGGTAGCCCCTCAAGACAGTGGTTTGTTATGATGATAAGTGGTAGATCAACAGAAGCAGTGTTTGTATGTGAGAGGGTATTGGTGGAGCTCCGACAGACAGTGGTTGTATGTGAGGGGGTATTGTGGTAGATCACACAGACAGTGCTTGTATGTAATGTAGGGTATTGTGGTAGCCCACTTCAGACAGTGGTTGTAGGTGGAGTGTATTTGGTAGATCAACACAGACGACAGTGGTTGTTGTGGAGGTATTGTGGTAGCTCACAACGCAGTGGTGTATGTGAGGGTATGTGGTAGTACACAGCAGGCAGTGGTTGTATGTGGAGGTATGTGTAGGCCCATCAGCGTGGTTGTATGTGAGAGGGTAGTGTGGTCGCCTGCTTTTCAGCAGTGGTTGTATGTGAAAGGGTAGTGTGGTCATCTGCTCAGAAACATGGGTTTCCTCCATGTACTCTGGCTTCCTCTCACATCAATGACCCCTTCATGTCAAAATCCAAGCCGACAAGAAGCATTAATAGAAGTTGTAGAATTTATTTGATTATCATCATAAAATAAAGTTCAGACTGTAATAATCTTAACTCCTTGTTTCATACCTTTGATGGTAAGCCATGTATTCCCAGAGAAGCTGATTACATTCAAATATTAACACACAACTATGGGCAACTACCAATCGCAAAAGGTCACCAAAGTGATAAAGCTGACCTTAAAAATACAACCAATACTTACTCTTGCTATCATAAGTAAATCTTCACAACTTTTAGCTCTTTCAATGTCTTGTGGTAGGTCATGATATAAAACTGTCCCATCCCTGTGTATAAAAACAAGAAACATAAATTTTTGGGAAATTCCATAACAAGAGGCCCATGGGCAATACTGATCACCTGAGTCACTTTGGTCTAGTGTTGCTCAGCTGTTGTGATTTTTATAAGATTTCTCATCCAATCTTTCCTCTATGAATTTTTTTTATCCCATTTTGTGGTCCCAGCCTTGTCCAAAGGGGTCATGACATATCCATGACACAAGGTAAACATAGGTAATCAAAGAACAAGTCACCCATCGCGAGGCGCAGACATCCTTTACTACTGGCACCATTATTATAATTTATGCTTTATTTAGCCCACGGATTTCATCCATCACATTTATCATTATCACATATAAAAAATGGTATCATATTAGTACATAAATAAACATCGTAATTATATATTATAATACATACATTTAATGATTCATATTATAATTATAAGAGATATAATAGATATACTATAATTATATAAATCATATGTATTGATGATATATATTATTGTAATATTATATTATTTTAAGATAATATTCGAGTATAATCAATATTATACCATATCGTTTATTGGTATATATACCATATCAAACAATATCTGATCGGATACCATAGTATTATAATATATTCGTCTCTAACTATTATCTTAATAATCGTCAATATTGTATCATACAAATTGATATAAGTATTGTATAATACCATTCGTATATACCATCATTGTATCTACCATTCTATAAATATTGTATCATATCAAATCATATTATTATATAATAAAACCTATCATAAATTAATCGTATTAATATATCGAAATATCGTATCATACCATAATAAATAAATGTATCATATAATACGTATTATTTGTATCATACCATATGTATCATCCATAATATACATTCCATATTGTTTACCATATTCATAGAATATCGCATCTACCATATCGTATATATATCAATACATGATCATTTAATATGTTTAATACAACATATTGTATATTATTATGCTTCCTGTTAGCTTCCCTATTAAATCACTATTTCACATTTAGGTGTGTTCTATAATTACTTTTGTACGCCGTGGACTAGCGAATAGTCTATAGAACTATTGCCGAAATGACTATACTAGCCGAATACGTGAAGAAATGAAATTTGTGTTACGAGACGCGGGGAGTCGACTCACGACGTCGCGGCTTAGCGGTCCGGAGCGTTACCGCATGAGCTACGCAGCCACAAGCATTGGAGCTTAATTCTTATTATTAATATATTGGCTTCTAGTTCTAAATTACATTGATGATTTACTTGAAAACTGGTGGACTTATATCGCGTAAAAGTTTTCAGTATTGTAGAAAGCAACCAACAAGTCTTGGAAACGTTTGTACGTCAATCTGATTGTCATTCGTATTAATCAGCCTGTTACAAAACAAACATGAGTAGCTAATCGTTGGGACTGACGCACAGCTTTATTTAGGAAGATTCTAATGTCCCAAGAAACTACATGGGATGAATTTCAGTCTAAACATGCGCGGCGATTTTCTGAGAGACAAGGGAGCCTGTCGAGGTTTTTTCTTTAATATTAAAAAATGACTTAAAAGCCCCTCAATCAAAGTGGTGGTATTTTTAAGAACATTATGGACAGTCTCATAATACTAATAATAATTTACTTTTGCTGTACTATGCCAAATAGTAGTCAGGGTTTTGACGATTAGTCCCTCGCCTTCGGTCGTGGACCATGCGTCAAACGCTGACTACCTATTTTGGGCATAGTCATCAAAATGTAACATATTATACTGAATACTATAGGAATATAGCCCATATGTATAAATATCGTATCATTACATACTCTACCACATATGAGCATCCATCGATATCATATCGTATCACAATATCTATAATTACATATTCAATATCGCTATAGTATAATAATCGCATAATACCTATTGTATATTGTATCCATATATATAACATCTATTCATACCATATCGTTATATCGTTCATACCATATCATATGGGTAATACCATATCATTAATTTCGTTCAAGCCTAATCATATTTATATACATTATCGTTATACTATGTATCATAATATATATACAAATCGTATTACATCGTAAATATCAAACATATCGAATTGTATATAATCGTACCATATCAATATAATAGTAGTATATTAATCTATTGTATACTATAATCATACCATATCGTATCTACTACATATACATCTGTATCATACCATTTATATTCATATCTACCGTATCGTTCTGCCATATTTGTATCTTTCCATTTACGTATAATATCGTATCTATCCATGCATATAATAGTTGTATCGATATCAAGCCATTACGTTGATACCATCATATTTATATTACCATCATATTAGTTAATATTGCATATACCCTATTTGTAATATCGTATCTACATATTATAATATACAATATCATACCATATATGTTTAATATCATTCATATTGATCTAAATACTCAAATTACATTTTAAGATCACAAAGCAGATCTAATTGAAGTGAAAAGTTGACACAAGCATAACTCAAATATGCCTATTTAAACAAAAAATCACATCTCAAGGATCCAAAATCTACAGTCTCAGATTCAGCATTTCTAAGTCAGGTGATTCCAATAACCATCCATGAGAGTTGGATGAAGAGTTGGATAAGTAATATATAGAAGATAAAACTGATAAGCATACTCAAAATGCATATTTAAACAACACATATACATCTTCAGCATCGAAAAAACAGTCAATCAGTATATCTACGTCGTATACCGAAGACCTATCCATAGAGTTTGTGAAGATTGGATAATGTCAATATATTTAGATATGGTTAAACTGAAAAAATAACATCTCAGTATCCGAACATACGCTCGAAATTCAGATTTCTAGCGAGTATCACTCGAGTAAACCATCATGAGAGTGTTGGTGAAGATTGGACAAGTAATTATTTTTTTTAGATAAGATTAAACTAGACAAGCAATTACTCAATATGCCTATTTAAACATCAACATCTCCAGATCCAGAAACCTTAGCAGCTCGAGTTCAGCAATCTGTCTAAGTCGGTTACTCACAACGACCATCCATGAGAGTTTGCGTGAGATTGGACAGTAATGAAATTTAGACTATTGATTACTGAACAGTGATACTCAAATATGGCTATTAAACGAAAATACATCTACTCCGAAACCTACAGCTCAGATTCAGCATCATATAAGTCATATCACCGAAGCCCCATGAGAGTTTTGGTGACAGATTGCAAGTAATTATGCAGATTATAATTAAAGCTAAGACAAGAATAACTCAGATATATTTGGCTATCTAAAACTCCGATCATCCGCATCCGAACCTAACAAGCTCATTTCAGAATTCTAGTGTCGGTATAACTCGATAAACCATCATGAGGTTGGTGAAGATTAGGAAAGTAGATCTTATTTTTATAGATAAGATTAAACTGAACAAGCCAGAATACTCAATATGTGCCATTTAAAAATCACTCAGCGATCCGAAAACCTACAGGTCAGATTCAGCACTATCTATGTCGTATCACCAACGACACTCATTGAGTAGATTTGGTGAAATGGACAATCAATAAGTTTAAATATGATTAACTGAACAAGTGATACTCAAATTGGATATGTTAAAGAAGATCACACTCCAGCATTCCAAACTACAGCTCTAGATTCAGCATCATTTAAGTCGTTAACCCGACAGACAATCCATAGAGAGTTTGGTAAGATGGACAAGTCAATTATTCAGAATTAATTACATAAACAACAATAATTCAATATTGCATATCTAAACACTCCATCTAGCATCCGAACTACAAGCTCAAGATTGAGCATATCTAAGTTCAGTATCACCTGAAGGCCATCATTAGAGTTTGTAGTGAATGATTGGACATAGTAATTTTCAAATATTAATTTAAAACTAACAAGCAATACTCAAATTATGCTAATCTAAAACCATCACATTTCCAGTACCGAATCTACAGCTCGATATAGATCTCTAAGTCAGTTATCCCGACAGACTCATGGAGGTTGTGTGAGATTGGACAAGTTAATTTTTAGAATTACATTATAGCAAATGCTCAAAGACTTTACGCTCATATAGACATCTACTTACAGCATCGAAACTCCGACTCAAAATCGCAACCATGTGTGTAGTCCTCAGAGATCCCGACACCTTCCATTGCAGTGTTTAGTGACAGTTAGAACCTGTCTAATTTAGATTATCACAAATAGTCAACTTGCTCCAAAAACTTTTAACAGCACGAACATTCCCAATCTTCCTGCCAGCATCCGACTATAAGCTTCAGATTCAGGATTTAGTCATATACTATCCTCTTACCCCAGATAGCATCATCCTGCAATGTTTGGGGAAGATAGTCATGATAAGTTAGATATATAGAATAATGACCACTTGCTCAAAACTTTACCAGCATACAACTTATCTTCCACCGCATCCGAAGCTATAGCTCAGATTCAGCATTTAAGTCTATATTATCCTTACTACACCCAGAAGGGCATATCCATGACAGTTGGGGTGATGGAATCAGTAATAAGTGTAGATATGCAATAATTAGATGAATTAACTTGTCCAAAAACTTTTACCAGTGCACTACAACCTTCTATCCTCCAGATCCGAAAGCCTATGGCTCAGATTCGAGTATTTAAGTACGTATGTTCCTTGCATTACCCCCAGAAGCATCATCCATTACAAGTTTGGCAAGATTGACCAAGTAACTAGTTAGATAATATGAGCCAATCAATTGCACTCTGCTCAAAAAACTTTAACCAGATGCGGACGCTGGCGACGACACAACCGGGGTTATAGCATAAGCTCCCGGAATTCGATCTCGGTGAGCTAAAAAATCATGGTATGAAATGTAAGGCATCTTTATACAAATTATGAAAGCCTTACCGAATGCTGTTCAGAATATATTGCCTAAGGTAACTTTTTAAGAAAGTAGATCAAAATCTTTGGCACCAAAAGGTCTTACCACAAGGAATGCACACATGAAATATGAAAGAAATATCAATCACTATTCAAAAGTGATAAGCAAGGTGAAGTTTTAATTAAAGTTTGAAAACTTAAGCAAAACAGTCAAAACCTCAAACCTCATGGCTTCAAATTAAATTCCACGCAATAAGGAATCTCTGGGTACGTTTGATTAGACAACACGTGTTACTCGTGTTACGAGTATTGTTAACCAAACACCGTTATCCCACACTATTGTTGAACTCGAGTCAACACGAATTGGCAGGAGCACAAGGAAAAAATTGGTAGCCATGTTGTGAACAACACTCCTTATTTTATTTGCTAGTGTTGTATTCATCTATTGCCCTACCTTAAATAGTTGAGATGTTGCCCAGATTTTCTTAAAAGTAGGTCAAACTCTAATGTCAAGATCACAAGACCTTGCAACTTTTTTTTTTTTTAATCAAAAAAGGTCTTGTCACAAGAAATGTACATATGAAATATGGGAGCCCTATTAATCAATATTTAAAAGTTATGAACAACGTCAAAGTTCTGGTAAAAGATTTTGAAATTTGTGTTAAACTCCAAGGTCAAAATCACAAGATCAAACATTATGGTACAAAATGTAAGGTCTTGCCATAATAAATCATAAGATCTACTTTAAATATTTGAGAAGGTATTGCCTATGTTAGGTATTCTTAAAAGTAGGTCAATCTCCTAGGTCACAATGTTAAAAACTTTGGTACCAAAAGGAAAGGTAAAAAAAAAAATGAAAAGGTAAAAAATGAGAACCCTCTGACTCACCATTCAAAATTTATGAGCAAGGTTAAAATTTCAGACACACAGACAGGATAAAAACAATATACCCCCCAACCTACCCTTGATTAAAATAAATAAAACTCTAGTTTTATTCTTGTATATTAAGATCATATGCCACAATTCTAAATAATATATAATTTTTCATGATATTTGAGGTACAATTCACTTGAAGCCTACCTATGTATGAATAAATTTGAGTGTCCCAAACAGTATTCAATCCATTGGGACAGCTCTCGCTGGAAGCAGATATTGATAAAGTTGTCTTACCCTGCGTAATGCTCCAGCATGGTCTTTGATAACTTGAACACCAAATCAAAATACTGCATAACTTTAATGTTTTGTACATCTCCCCTGTAAGAGATACAGAAATGCAAACTTAATGAGAGGTCTACACAGTGCTTGTCCCCGAATTTCTACAAATTTTTGGTATCAATAGGCAAAAATTTACAGTGGGTTAAAATATAAAATGATGCAAAAAGGGTAAAATACTAGTAGATGTACTGTAGGTTTCCTATTTTACACGAGTGCAGAAGTGCCTACTAAATCTAATGTTGCATATCTATATGTAGTAGTTACGCTATTATGGACCGTGGATATCCGCCTGGATAGCTCAGTGGTTAGAGCACCTGACTAGTAATGCAGGGGTCCGGTTCGATTCCGGTCCAGCCACTTATTTTCTCATTCTCTCCCTTCCTATTACAAATTGGTGGCCAGTGTGACCCCTGGAATTGCAGGTGAAAGTCCTGCCAGGGGGTTGAACCTGGGTAGTTGTCTTCAGGGACGAAGACGCTTTAAGGAGGAAGGAATGTAGTAGTTACGGCTATATGGACCGTGGATATCGCCTGGATAGCTCAGTGGTTAGAGCACCTGACTAGAGATGCAGGGGTCCAGGGGTCGATCCCGGTCCAGCCACTTATTTTCTCATTCTCTCCCTATAAATATTATATTGACCAGTCTGATACAATATCATGCACAGAATCATTTTCCTTTATATTTTTCCCCAATATTTTTATACTCAAAATCTTAAATTTCAACTACTCTAATATCAGCATATATAGGATCTCCCATGGTTTGTGGTTTGATATGATGATTATCCAACGAGTTGTGTATTTTCTATCCCTGAGCCTTGGCGAGGGGATAGAAAAACACAACGAGTTGGATAATCATCATATCAAACCACGAACCATGGGAGATTCTTTTTATCACATATTTTATCCAGACTAAGCCCAATCAATTAGGATTTCAAACTTCTCTTTTGTTTACCTGAGGCCGAATTACAGTCTCGCAACGTTAACATTACGCCGCCTACAAATAGTTTGTTGGGAATCTTTAAAAAAAAATATGAACATTGACAGTCGCAATGTTTAAATCAGAAGAGATTATTCTTAAATGAGAGAAAAAATACATTTTAGGACATATTACATAGAAATTGTGTGAAAATATTAGCCATTCAGTGATGACGTATGAGATGATGCGATGTTTTTTTCCTTCTCTCCATTTGTTGTTGTTGCGAGTGTCATGGAGTATCTGTATGTCGCCATTGACAGAATTTTTATGTTTCCTGTGACATGGAGGGTCATGGAGCTATTATTGTGAATTGGGTTTGGGTTTCTTACATCTGTATTCGTGATGGAATCGTTTTGTCTCGGAGCAGAGATGCTAGATGTCGAGTTAGGCCTACTCTGGCAGCGTTAGTTCGGTGCATGGATGATGGAGTTGGAAAGTTGATTATCCATTAAATATAAGGAGTAAATACGCAACAACAGAAATTTTGTTTGTTTCGTAATGTGGTCTATTGGATTTTTTAACACTCGGAGAGATTTACAGAGTACGTTGTTCAGTTTCAGACGGAACGGGGAAGGGTACATTTTGCCTTTCAAGAATAGATAGCAGTGCAGTTTTTGAAAATGACAGGCCTTTTTGATCTTAACCAATTTCTTAACAATCATATAAGTTTATTGTTTTCAAATTTTGAAGAATTTATCAACATCAGTATGCCTTCCATCAATATTTTAAAAATATCGATTTATTGGGAATTCTGTCATCCAGATTCAGTTCCACATTTCGTCACGTGGTATAGGAATACATACTGTGGGTGATATGAAAAAAATATCACATAGGTGATATCAACTGGATAAAGGGGGCAAATATGTGATAAAATATTATATAAGTTGTATCATATTAACTGGTGTATATAGTTAGAGTGATATCCGGGTAAGCTCACTGGGATCAGCCAGTTGCTTAGTTACTGTGTTTTTAGTCTAGATGGTTCTTACGTGACCTGCTGGGATCAGCCCAAGGCTAGTTCACTAGAGTTAGTTTAGAGTAGAGTACATATAGTTATGTAGTATTGGAGTTATAAGAATGAGAAGCCCCCAAAACGCCAAACTGTATTTTATTTTTGTTTTTTACATATTTGTGTGTTCTTAGGATGTAGGCATGTATGGTAGTATTTTTCAGTTTGATATGTAAACAAGCATTCTGAGAGTATTGCATGGGTATGGACAAGCAATTGTACCAAATATCAAATGAATATCTGCAAAGCAGTGAGAAAAAAAGTGCGGAAAACTGATAATTTATGAAATTTTCTAAGTCAAGGGCCATAACTCAATGAAATATGGATCGATCAAAACCAAACCCGAACTTGATCTGTAACTTGTATGGCAAGCAATGTACCAAATATCAAATGAATATCTGCAAGCAGTGAGAAAAAAAGTGCGGAAAACTGATAATTTATGAAATTTTCTAAGTCCAAGGGCCATAACTCAGTGAAATAGTGACAATCAAATACCAAACTCGAACATGATCTGTAACTTGGGTATGGCAAAGCAATGTACCAAATATTCAAATGAATATCTGCAAGCAGTGAGAAAAAAGTGCGGAAAACTGATTTACCGGACTGACGGACGGACAGACGGAGTGCAACCTAAAGTCCCCTTCGACTTCGTTGGTAGGCGGCGCTAGATAAAATTGTAT
>CAJDSM010028190.1:2730-13857 GCA_903981925.1 Ostrea lurida
ATGGATTGATATATACAGATTAATGTAGCGACTGTTTAGCGGGAAAAATCAAAAAATTCAGGCAATTAATCAACCGATGGGCCTATGCGTCCGAGGGTGATAACCCTACTAGGATGCTATTGATGCATTGGTGAACTATACTCCCTGCTAAAAATCGTATAATAGTTTTATTATCTGAGTATGATATATATAATAATCTTGAAGCAATTACTCATTGAAGTGATTTTCTTTATGTAACGCCATCTAACATCGTACAAAAACTTTTTCTACAAAACAGAACGACGGCCGGCGAAAGATAAGAAGGACTCTTGTGAACGCATATTAGAGAGCAAAACACAAACGGTCAACGTATATATACTAATGTTTGTACTGAGAGAGAGATACAGGGAGACCAGACCACTATTAGCCACCTTCTACCAGCGCGTGAGGGAGACAATCTACGATTTATTCCCATCCCCGTACGAAAGGCCCTGGACGCGAAATGAAATGTGAGGTGTAAATTATCTCTAAAAATGATATAATAAAAGTCCTTAAGAAAACCTAACAGATTATGCGCCATAGACATCAGCATCATCCCCGACATAATGCATCTTCGGTGATAACACATCTGGAGGTAGGGAGGGTTAACTACCTGGTCTCCAGCTATCAAGCAACCTTTCACCAGACACCGAACTAAACACTCGCATAGGCAAAGCAGCAACAACAATGACATAACCATTCATGCAGACTACCGAACACCCAATATGAGAGCTGTACAGACCTGGTGTGTATAGCACTCCTCCTCTATAGCAAGCGAGTCAAAAGACTCTGTACATTCACGCCAAGAACGCAGACTGAATGCCTTCACATGCGCAGTCCAGAAATACCCTGGCCATCATTGGTAAAACCGTGTCCCCAACAGAGATTGTGCTTCGCAGGAACGGAGGTTTTAAGCACGTAAAATTCTGAATTCTGAGAATGATTGTCGACCTGGGAGAGAGCGATATCAAGTAAAATTCAAGTCGATAGACTCGACAAAACGTCACCGTTTTCTTACTATGCAAAAGGCAAAAGATAACCGAACAGTTGAATCAAATTCGTACTGTCTTCAAATAAGAATACAAACAAGAAGTGTGGGCAATCACGACCACACTGGATCACACCCAGGAGGATGCGGAATCGGCTGCCTAGGAGGAGTAAGGCATCTCCCTAGTTGACCGGCTCCACACCCACTCGATCCACATACATTAACAGCAGATGTAAAAAGTAGAAAATTGAAATGCCCGACAAACACTATTAATTTATACTCTCGAAACAATTGTTAACAAACACTAGATGTATAACGTACTATAGAGATGTTTTGGAATGATTGATAGGGCGTACAGACTTCGAGTGAATGTATAGAAGATTGTATTTGAGAAACTGTGAAACTACATTATCGAGACACGTTTTGGTCATTTACCTTTAAGATTGCTCCTGTGATGACAAACCTAGGCTGGTTTTTAAAACTGAAATACAACAGTTTATTAATACAATTATACTCGTCGTATATAACGATCCACTGATTAAATTTACCAGTCTGACTACATGAGTAAAATGCAGTCTACTGTGTTCATTAAGCCAGTCTTCGGATCTTTATCACACGCACATTGACTTGACTACGAGATTGCTTCCAGTTTAGCTGTCAAGGACTATTGGGCTCACTGGCTGGAGGACGGATCAACAACGGAGGCTGCCTACCTCCCCTCAGACCACCTGATCCCAGCCTCTGGTGTGTCACAGGAGGATCGTGTTTGCCCACTCTTGTTTTTGTATTCCCATTTGAATTGGACACGTAGGGTTACGTCGTGTATTTACCTTTTAAACATGCGATGTGAAATTCATTTTATGTAAATGTTCAAGATAGTTTAATCAAATGTTCTTACATTCGATGGAAATAAGGTGAACATTTCCAATATCTATCTGCTTTTGAATGAAGAGGCTCGGAGTTAGTTATTATCCGTATTTGGAAACATGACAGTCTGATTGTTTTCACTGAATAGAAGTTCAAATGGACCAGGAATTGTTTGCATTGATAAAGAAATCACACTCTAGGCATCCCACCAAAATCTGTTTTTTTAAAATTTATTTTTTCCAAATTTCCCTGCCCTTGTCTTGTTCTGCTAAGATGTCCTCCACCCTAACACGTTAGTCAGTGGATGCACTGTATGTAGTGTCGTGTACTGGAGTTGTGTGGATGTAACAATCGACCTCTTTTGTCATTGTCTTGCGTGAATGACATAACCAGGATCAAGTATGAATACCTTTAACTCTTTCTGTATCATGAGATCTTGGTGTTCCCGACATCATTGACTGATTCTGGACGCGCGATTGCCATATTTGCAGTAAAACCATTTCGTCATGGTCTCATATAAACACCAGTTTGAGAACCATCTCTAGACATTGACGCAATTTTTTAAAAACAAATTTAGATGTCTGGCTGAATATTCCTGACCTTATTATTCATCAACTTTGTCTTGGCTAATTTTTAAACTCTGAGATATTCACTCTGGGGGGTGGGAAACACATACCCTGTTTCATTTGAAATTATCCCTTTCTTGTGTATGTGATTCGGTTATACAGTAGAGGTCAAATCTGAACCTGTTCGTAGTGTTTTTATAAAAAACCGCATCGTGCTGAGATGCAGACACAAGGATGTTGTGATCATCTTGCCGATTTTGAACCATAGTAGATTTCTTATGACTGCCTAGCCTAGTCGGTCCCAAAATAATGTACTTATCAATTGGCTTAGATTTTCTCAAATATTGACACTATAAGACGAGCCTATTGTTGTATGAAAAGCAAAAACTCTGGTAGTCACTTGTTGGACAAAAACAACAAGAGATTGAACTGATAAAAACTATTACCTCTCCACACAAAAAACGACGAGATATTTCTGTTTTTTGAAAAAAATGGGATATGTCGTTAATAGCTACTTGTAAGATCTCGTAGAATCGACGCCAGAGTGACCAATCCCCTTTGTTGACTAGAAACCTGAGAACTGTGGGACATATTAGTGCCATTTGAGAAGTGTTGCTCCGAAGAACTGATTTAATGGCTTTAAATTTATTCACCGTTCCTCTGGTTGTTTTTTGTACAATGCCACTGCATTCTTTTTTCTAAATAGACTTATTTGCTTGTTTTTACTACTCCAGATGTTTATTTTACACAAGAAATTGTCTTCATACAACATCCCACGAAAAGGAGACGTTTTGTAAAAAATTCTTAATTTGTGCCTCTTGATAATTGACAGAACCATTTGTCTTGATTATTATTTTCTCCATCTTGTACAAAATGCCTCCTACTGTAATTTTTCACATCTCGGCTGACAGCTAACATTTTCCTTTACTTGTCATTTTTCTTGTTGGCTTGCCTCTATTGTAGAGAAACGTGCCTTCATTCTGTGACCTTTCTGTGTTATCTGATCCTTTCTTTGAAGTTCCAATGCTGCTTAGACTTTGGGATAGAACGAAAAATATAGAGTTTTTCGCTCTGTTCCTATTGTACTCTAGTATTTAATCTATTGTGTAGCACAATTAGTCTTTGTCTTGGGACCCGTCCAATAAGCAAAAGCTGACTCTATCGTTTTCTGTCAGACTTTAGAGAGAAGTCAGTAACAAATCATCCTAATATTGTTGTTTTTCTCTTTCATTTATTTCAAGCTTGAATTCCAGTTTTAGACCAAAAATGACAACCATCCCCTGATTAGGGTTAAAATCTCGAAATGTTCCTAGAATCCTCTAACTGAAGACACAATAAATTCGTAGCATCCATACTGGTCTGTCTCATGAATATTGATGAATACGCAACGTACTGACAATAATACATCTCGTATTCATACGAATAGCTCAATCTATGTTGTGGTATGAGTGGCAATACTCAGTGAGAAATGCCTAAAACTGGCTGGATATAAAGTTTTAACGAGTCGATACCGCAAGTATGCGTAATCGTGGACCCCCTTGTAGGCATATTGTAAGGTTGCCAAATCATATTATTTTCACACATAACTTGGTAAATGATGCTTACTTACCATGTTTTTTTTTTTAGTAAACACTCGACCAATAAGTTCATCTAATGTTGGAACTTTAGAAAAGGATCTGATTCCTCGTCACAATGGAAACTATTCTTTGGTTCTCTTCTGCAATAATACTCTGCTCTCGACGCCAGTGACCCATGAATACTTTCTAACATATTTAAGCCTTTTCTTCTTCTGCGGTTTTTATTGGGCCAATGACATCATCACCCAAAAATCGTCACGAGGTTCACGTACTGTTTAATTTCAAGTAAATACATCGTCGTTGGCCACATTAAATAACCTTGATATCTTCAGTCATCTCCGATAAATCGGATAAATATAGAACATGAAGAACACCTTTCCGAAGCCGAGGAAACCGGCGTACTGTCTTCTAGCCGCCGAGAAAGAAAACTGCCTAATCATGGCGGTGAGCCGGATGTAGATGTAGAGGTTCCCACCATATTTTTTTTTACTTCTAGGCGAGTTGTCTAATTATCGACGAGATAGAACTCTTAGGGTATATATGTCAGGTAAGTACCTATTTATGAAATGAAGTTAGCTACCACATATAAAGGTATACTAGTATACGTGTATTGGTGTCGGGTGTTATCTAAGGAGAATAGTCGTTTATAAAAATCACACCTCTCTCCATAATAATATTGCATTTCTATTTGAGCAATAGAGTAAGTTATATGTTCTTTTTATTCTGATTTTTCCCCCTTCTAAATCTAAAAGGAAACATACATTTCAAACCTTCCTTCATCCACTTGAATCGTGAGCTTAACCCCACCCTATATTTACGATCGTTGTTGTAAAGCATGGAACTTTTTTCACCTTTCCTGAAGCCAGACAGATCTTAAGCTTCCTTAAAAAAAAGGTCGTTACCTGTTCAATGTCCTAAAGCGTGGACATTTTTAATCCTCCTGAATCTACTTAGATTGTGAACATGTGTATATAAACACTTCCCATTTCCTCTTTTGTTGTGAATTGTGGACAATTGTTCACCTTTCCTAATCTACCGAGTGAGTTCGTGATCTCATAAACACCTTTGCTTGTTTTGTCGTGAAGTGTAGAGCAATTTCCACCAGTCTTAATCCACTGCAATCGTCATCTCATTAATGTTCTGCCACGTAGCTCATTTCATCTTTCTTATCTTCTTAATAGATGGTAATCTAACAAAATTCAATACCTTTACAAGTTTTGTCTAATTCTGTGCTATACTAATAAAAAAAAACAGTCTCCCCTGTCATTTAATTCTTTTATTAAAATTACAATATGTATCATTGTTTTAGATATATTATGTCGACAAAATACAAATGTAGATTAAAGTAATTGACAGTTTCGGTCATGGCTTAATTAATTAAAAGGGAAAATCGGGAAAATATAGCAGCTTCCACTTCTAAGGTGGATATTGAATCATTTAATTTATTTTAAGTGATTACTAGCAGGCGATTCTCATTGGCTAACCACCTTTTAAATTCGGATGATTTTTCGATGACACTACCTTCGTAAGCCGGAACTATTTTATGACCACTTTGATAATGGCTACCACGAAACGCATGCAGCCACTTGGTGAAGTTGAAAGCTATATTAGCTGCGGATAGAATTAAAATTTTAGTCAAGTTTCATTATTTTGATTATATACCTTCTTTAGCGTCCTGGTATTGATAATGTAAATTCCACACAGTCCAATTTCCCGTCACAAGATTATGAAATCGACACGGGTTTTAGTGTAAGTAACCATTGTGTTAAATTTAAATCAGTGATTTTGTTGGCCATCCTTGCTAAAGATTTATATTAATTTGTTATTAGCAATTTTTCATTCGTGAGTAAAATGCATCCTTGCATGCTTTGCCTGGCTTGAGCCAGTACATAACTGTGGTGGTTGGTGGTGGGGGGGGGGGGGGGGGGGGGGGGAGGGGGGGGGGCGGGGGTTCACAAAATCTAAGGAATCTCCGTAATGGAGCAGCTAATACGTAGACGTCAGAATAAAAAAAATCGGAGAGGGGCCACATTATTCGCAGCTAATTGACCCGACTTTAAATAAATGCAATCCGGGGCGGGGATATTTCATCTGCTGTCGATACTTCGAGCTTATAGTGAGCTTGATGTTCCGATTTTTTTATCACTGTGTGAATAAATGGCCCAATATAGAATTTTCATGTGGTAACATGTAGTATCTGGCTAATTCTAAATCCTTAATGAATGGACTACATAAATTTCTCGTTCACTTTGTGCGAATTCTCTGCATTTACATGTTAGTCACGCAGAGACAAAATAGTGTACAACGTCATCATTAGTGTAAAGGCAAAGACTAACGAACAGTGATCAATCTCGTAATACTACAATAGAATACAAAACAAGAGTTGGGCAATCACAGACCCCGTGGACACACAGAGGGTGGGATCAGGCCTAGAGGATAATCAATCCCCTGTTGACCGGTCACACTGCCGCTGAGCCCATAGTCTTGATCAGGTAAACGAACAATCTGTGGTCAAATCAAGTGTGTGAAAAACCGGCTTAAGATGGTATGAAACCATCAGACACGCTTGACTCAATGATAGGTATATGGTAAACTAAATCGTTATAACAACCATAGAAATTTACGAAATGCTATCGCCATTGATGCACTTTTACCGTCCAAAGATTCGGTGATACCCTGGATCAGCCGAAAAAAAAATATATAAGAGTCATTTTCTTAAAATAAACGTATACAGTGTACAATAAAATTCGGTACCAAATATGCAGCCATAACTGAAGATTTAATTGCCGAACGAGTAACAATCATTTGTACATTACAGTGATTGATGTAATTTATGAAGCCTACAGAACAATGATACAATGATAGTGGTCCATTATTGTCAGTTCTTTTACTGTTATTTTTTCACTTATCAATAACAATAACAAAGGACCCCCGGGATATAAGCATTAAGGCGTTTTGGTTTATCCTAAAACTGAACATCATTTTACGTTAGTGGCTCCATTAATAACCATACATCGTTATAATCTTATTAGTAAATGCGAATTCTAACAAATCCAAACTGTGATGACTGTGTATTTATTTTATTTTGTTTATATTGTTTTAGTGTCCAATTATGTGATGTGTGTTGATAACATGCCTTGAAATCTGATGTATCGTGCCAAATCATATGTGAAACATGTGAGATTGACAAAATTTATATGCATGATTTGTTTGTAATATGCGTAAAAATGATGTTGAGTCCTTAAAAAAAATCCAATTCAATCTCACATATTAATTATCACCTGCATATGTGTTTTGGTCTCTCAACTGGTTCAGAAACGCAAGACCTTGGTTGTGTATAAGCTTTAAATTCGTGGCAGGCTGCGGACAAACAAGTTTGATTTACAGGCGTTTCAATAGTGTCTTGTTAATGCAAATTCTTTGTCGTTATACATGGTGATAACAATGTTAAAGGCAAATATAACAACAGTGATCAATCTCGTAAGTCTAAAGTAAACGATATGGTTGCCAATAACGCCTGCTAAACGGTTCAAATTGCTTGCTTGACGTGTTTCATACCAATTGTTTAAACCGTTCTTTATACGTACAACCTGATTTTGTGACTACGGATTACTCCCGTTTACATGATCAAGTTATGTCTCCCGACTGTGTACCGATGAACAGGGATATGCTTACTCCTCATTAGGAGGCCACACGTCCCACGTCTGGTATATCCAGTGGTCCGTAATATTTGTATTCTGTATTGAATTTATGGGATTGATCGTTCTTATTTACACTTTTTCTTGCAGATTTTTTGAAAATTCCGGCGTCATAGAATGTAAATAAAGCAGCGCATGATACCTGGTCACAAAAGTAATGGAACATTTAAATGTTTAAAAGGATCACTTGGCATTTTTTATATCAAATTCAAGTACTGTGTGTTTGAATTAGATTTGAATTATCATTTGATTTTGAGGGGAACATTACTTTTGAATGTTTTTCCTTCCCATGCAAGCTGTAAAATATTTATCTGAGAAGAAAGAATAGGGGACTTGGAACATTTGCTAGATTATGTTTGTTAAGCGTTTTGTGATTCACGATTCAGTATAGATCGGTCCTAATCATATTAATCGCCATTGAGACGGAGATACCAAATTTGATACAAATTGTTAAAGGCATGTTTTTGAATAAGTTCATCAATTTGTCCAACTTGAACTATAATCGTTAATATCTTGTGTTTGGGTGAATTGTTTGGCGTAGAATGCGAGACGGAAATGACTGGCGATTTAAATTTTGTCTATAGCGGACGATGGGGACACTTGGTTGTATTTCACCAACAATGTATTCGAACGTGGTTCTGTAGAAATACAGGTATGGATGTTGGTAGAACAAGGTCGTTGGTCCATATCAAGGCCCTTAATTATCTAGTCAAAACATCACAAGTGTTGGGTTGTGGTTTCTGAGTTTTCCTAGTAATTTGACATGCACAACTTACTATGACCACTAGGATAACGAACATATTTTAGACTTTTCAACTAAATTTCATATCGTGATAATTCCAACCTCCGCTTGGATAACGACTGTGGCCCCTAATCTACTGTTGGCACTATATTGAGGATGTCCTGATTCATGTCGAAAATCTTATGGGTGCCTGGAAATAGTAGAATGCTGGATAAATAAGGAAATATTTTAGTGTTTGCCTAACAAAACGCACTAGTCTTACAAACGCCGGTAGCACTGAACCCAACTCGGATTGAATTTGTTATGCAGAAACAGTATTCATTCTATTTGAGACCAAATGACCGAGTCGGTGATAATGCCTATTGAAACATTTGCACGCTCACTGTAAGCGACTAGTGTGTTTGATGCAAAACAGTTATTCATCGTCCATTGAGACAAATTGGCCAGTCGGTGAGTAATGTTATGAAAAACTTGCGACGCTCATGAAAGCGAAACTATCATGCTAATTGAGTTAATAATTCTTCCTTAGAAATGGCTACGCCAATAACGAAATATTTGAAAGCTGTGAGTAGTACGGATTGCATGGGGCTTTAGATGAACATTGAAGGTATGTTTGGACCACAACTATAAGAAGAAATATATTAGAGAATGGATATTAAATTATGAGAACAGTGAATGCAGAGATAAAACGCTTAAAGTTCAATTGGCGCACTTTCTTTTTCTGCCGTAATTGAAGATTTCTGATAAGGAGTGGATCTGTAGCTCTCTGTCGTTCCCAATTTTTCTATACAAAATAGGTTACAGTACATACGATGATGACATTAATCAAAAACATCTGGCATTCATAATTTCCACAGCATTTTGACTTGTACAGTTGTAAAGATAGTAGTTGTGAACTACTTAAAAAAAACCCCAAAAGATTGAAAGAAATTATGAAAATATATTTTGTCTTACATTTATATCCCACACAATATATTGCAAATCATAAAATAAATATCCAACATTTCATGCAGCTGTCTGATTCCAGAGGCAGTTTTACATCTGACCCAATTCCATGACATTATTATTAATAGAAGTTTTAAAGCATTTATCTATAAACAACGTCTCTTATACTTTCTGGACTTGCGCATTTTCCTACTGAGAACAAATTTTTAGGAAGTAACATATTTCGATACAAATAAAAACATGAACGGTATTATCTTGGTAAAAATAATTCAATATATACATCAAATTCTATTCGTAGAAAGAGAACCTGAAAGAAAGAATCATTTAAAAAACGGTGAAAATTATGAGTAAACTATTTAAAAACTATGCAAAATTAGTAGTAAATCATATAAACAGGTGGAAATAATATACAAGACACTCGTAGGCCAAATCTCTCACTGAGTGACCATGGTTTCTGCTATGTTAAGCGTTTAAAAGGGAATTTCACCAGCCTTTATTCTGTGAAAAAATTTTCAGCCATATTGGTGCCTCTACCTTGCTTAAAAATGAACATATAACGGAAATAAATTAAACATAACACAGATATGCCTCAACACCAAAACGTAATGACCACACGAACTCTTGCTGTTCTGGTTAACCGAAGGCCACAAGACATCGCGTCATGGTACGAAAATGAAAGATCTTGTCATTCAAAATCTATATACAAAATATGAAAGCTCTTACTTGAGATAGTCAGGAAATATTGAATACTAGGCCCATTACCCGCGCGGATGTTTAATAGAGAAAATGAATATATAATGATTTTTATCACTTATTTTGTCCATAATTAGTTTTGATGATGCATAATTCAAGAATTAAATACCATCTTGCTCATATTAATCATAGCTTGGCCTCACCAAGGATGATCCGGGTTAGAATAGATTCTCAGTACCCGTTGCTTGTCATAAAATAGGACGGTCCTTTGGATGAGGGCACCAAAAACATGTATAGGCCCCGTGACGTCACAGCAGGTATGGCACGATAAAGATTGATCAAGATCAAAGGCCATAAGCGCTGAGTATAGGCCTAGATATTGGCGCCCATCATCGGCATTGGTGAATTATCCATTTGAATGAAAAATTGTCGAATGGGATGAAACACAGCATACAATCAATCTGGCAGTACAACCGAAAAATACAATAAATGTGGCTTTGTCTTTGACCAGCTCTTTGAGAAAAGTTTGATGCAAGCCGCAGGGTGAAAGAAAAATTCTTATTTATTCAGTGGTAAACCACAGTAGGGAGAGGGAAAACAATAACTTTGAAACAGGTGCTACTTCGAATGATAGAGGTGGCTTTGTCAAGGAGGTTGCCCAATTCTAAGAAAAGAAGTTCATAGTTTGGTCTGAGGGGTTTATTTATGTAAAACAAAGATAAGTTATCAGAAGAAGAAGCCACATTTTAACATCAAACTGATGCAAGTTTAAATGATTTGGGTGGCTTTGTCTATGACCAGCTCTTTGAGAGAAATTTGGTGCAGGCCACTAGACGAGAAAAAAATAATACCCTTTCACAATGGTTGCCTAATGGAAACAGTTTTTTTTTTATTCGCAGGCCACAAACACAGTGGAAACCAGTTAACGAAACGTCTTGTCGATCTGAGTGGAATCTTATCCAATTTTCTCCCAAAACCTGCCCCAAAGACATTTTCACTTTATTAAACTTCAGCTGGAACTGTACATTGATGA
>CAJDSM010028197.1:0-19389 GCA_903981925.1 Ostrea lurida
AAAAGTCCAACATTATGACTGTTGGACCAGGAACTGTTAAAATCAACTCTTAAAATAGATAGTTGCCCGCTGAACTCATATGGCACTAAATTGAGTTATCTTTTTCTCATTCTACAAACCTTGGCTGATTCTGGTAACTGTCAGTAGGATGTAATCAACCAAGGTGTGCCTAGTGATTTATTCCTGTCATTTGGATAAACAGAAATGACCGATGGTTGTTTCGCTGCGGCGAATGAGGATGAATCCAAGTGATGCTTGAAAGCAGGGACAACAAAATAACAAATATGTGGTGAAAACATCTGAATATATACTCAGTGAATATCTTTGGACTTATCACTGCTTCTTCTTCGGAATAAATCGTGCAAAGAAATGACAGACGGCATATGGAGGAAATTCCAAGTAACTGTTTAGTAGGGGTATAACACAATTGTTGACAGGAGCTCGGGAAACAGTCGATCTGTTGGACCGGAGTGCATGCGTTGCAGGCGTCTACAGCTTGGGCAACAGCTTGCACTCCGGTCCAACAGATCGCTGTTCCCTCTACCCCTAACCCCGTCACAATGTAAATAATGTTTACTCTGGAATTCTGAATGAATATTTCAATTATTGTAGTTTCTTCATTATTGTTTGTTAATATTGTTTTCAATCCTGTTTGAGAATTTTTCACTCATGTATTATAACTTTGGGTGAAATGCCAAATATTTTGACCCATGCATAGCACTCCAGGCTAAAGCAGTGAGGGTCTCTTATGAGACCTCCATTTAGAGAAGACATATCCAAAAGACCTCCCATGACAGAGACAGGTGCTTGGTGAAGGAATGTATGTTTCAGGTAGTGCTGGGATCAAGATTCATTTCCAAATTTATTTATTGAACACAATTCCATAGCATTCGTGGCTGAGTAAGACCTCCAAATCAAGAGATCAACAAAGTAATTTCCATCAAGAGAAAAGAATAAAGGGTTAATTGGTATGAATTTGCAAACTTTGAATTTCCTAGCAAATTTAAAGAAATGTACTAAAATCACTTAGTGCATTACGCGATACATTTGCTAAACTACACACAAACTTCCATACTTGTAAACACTGGATTGGTCAGGAACAAGATGTTCTGCTGTGATTTTCTTCTGGGAATAACACACACTAGCTGGATAATCAAATTTAAAAAATGTACATGTATAAGCATAGACAGGCATTTAGTACATATATAGACATGATTTTCTAGTGTGTTTGTACACAATACCACACTGTTTTACCGCAAGTGAAGTCTAATTACCTTGCAGAATGTCATTGTTCAGATGAGAGAAGTTACAACTTCCTGTAATTGGATGACAAGGGCAGCCATCATCACATAAACACTGCTCCATACAAGACTTGCCATGGTAACCAAAGGGACATGCTGAATTTCATAGTAAAAAGAGAAAAAACATTATTCTATAGATTACAGGACAAGGCATAAATGGGAGAAAATGTCAAATACCATTTTACCATTACATCTATCATATAAGCGTCACCTGAATAAACTATGGTTCAACATTTATACTGAATATAATGTGTAACATTAAAAATCAATGTTACTAAATTGTTTCAGTATATATACATGCACATGTACTCATATAAAGAACCATAAGCAACATATAGTACATCTCTTCCCATAATGGTATAAATCTGAAGTTCAGTATGAGTGACCTGTTCCAGACATGATTTAAATATATATGTACAGCTGTATGCACATGTATATATGTAGGCAAGTATATCTGTGAAACAAATCAATTCCCATCCTCACCCACAAAACTGTCAAATTCCTACAGATTTATACTGTAATTTTTTGCAAACTTCAAGACATATGATTGGATGGGTAAATGATGGACAAAGTAATACCTAGTGCCACTATGCTATGCAAGTGAACTAGAAATACTGTGAGTAAAACTCACAAAGGATACCCCCCGCCACCCACATATCTTTATGCTCAGTTGAGTCACTGAAGCTTGAACAAAGAAGATATGGCCCGGACACAAATCCATGTTAAAAAACCTATAAGTTTGACCTTATGGTATGCATACAGTGTATGTCAAAGAATAAAGAAGTTATGGCCTAGACACGAATTAACACACGCAGATGGACAGACAAACAGAGTACATGACACATCGTCTCATAGTGATGCATCCATGTGCCAAATACAGGATGCCTATGGCAAAGAACAAAGAAGTTATGGCCCGGACATGAATTCATGTTAAAAAGCTTATAATGTTGACCTTGAGGTCAAAGGCCAAGGTCATACAGAGGTCATCAATATACCCTACACAATGTCTCATAGTGATACACCCAGTGCAATTCATGGTATGCCTACCTCAGAAGATAAAGAAGTTATGGCCCGGACACGAATCTGCACAGACAGACAGAGTGATTTCCTATTATACCCCCCCCCCCCCCCCAAACTTGTCTTGCGGGGTATAATAAAACAACTCTTTGATGTTACTAGGTAATATTTTCATAGTCTGTCTACAAATTAAGGCAAATGAAATATTTTTATTATTAATATGTGGATAGTTACAATGATCCAACATAGAATTTTAATCTAAAGGCCCGGTCACACCGACCCCACGGTTGTTGGAGCTTCCCTTCACGGTGCGAATTTAGACAACGCTGTCACCGCGCACAAAATAGTGCAAAAAAAATCGAAAAACCGGCTGTGCCTTAGCGGATTCTTACCGCTGAAGCCCCCCTTGCTTTAGCGTTGGCTTTAACGGTTAAAACGTTGGTTAGCAGTGGACACGAGCGTTGATAGAGCGGCGCTCCCGACACCTCCATACCAACGCCCAAACCAAAGTTGATTCACCGCAATGGATCCGTGCTTCAACGCCTTGACACACGTTCCAAGCATCCCGGTCTGCTCGTTAAAATGCTTACAACCGCTCCACCAAGTTTGTGCAAACGTTTAATCACCGCCGGGCACAAGCGGCGAAGAAGCGTGGTCCGCGTTCAATTCTGCGTTGGCCTAGCGGACCCAAGCGTCTCCGACTTGCGTTTCAGCCGGTGCCAAAACTTTGAACTGGCTTGTTGGAGCAGGTGGTGAACTTTGCCGGAGCGGGACAATTGCCGCATCCTCACGTCGCAGATATTTTGTTGCAGCTCAAACTTCGGAAGCGGTAGGGGACCAATTCAGGTAGGTGGCGACGTAACAGGGCGTGCCTCTAACGGAGGCTCACTTGTTAAATGGTGGTGAACTGGTGACGAGCGGGATGCATTTTGTTTCACCGCTCAGGAAACGCTACCAAAAAAAACAAATTCGGGCGGCGGTGTGACCGGGCCTTAAACAATATCATTGACTTCCGAATCGTCAGGGACTTAAACAGGCAACAAAGCCTGTTGTCCGGCCCCCATCATTCAATATAATTATTAAAGGTTTGAATTTTGATTAGATCCTTACAGTTCTCACAGGAAGTCCCCGTGAAGCCAGGACGACAGTGACACATGCCGAACTTGGGATCACATTCTGCTCCATTCAGACAGGAACACCTGTACCTACAGCCGATTCCATACAGCCCCTGCGAACAGGTGCTGTTACAGTTGTCACCATGCCAACCAGCATCACAAGAACAGCCATCTAGTGTCAGTAAAGATATATAATTTAATTTTACTTGTTACAAGCAATTTGATTGGCTGAAACAAGATTGAGCAACATCAATTATTTTTGGATAATTTAATTTGCTTTTTATGACGTCCTAGAATGACGTCACAATGCAATTGACGGTGTTGTTTCTACTTTGTTGCTACGGTAAAATTCATCTGCCCATGGAAAATCCTTATTATCTCTCAAGTTATTTATCACATAACGTTAAATGCAAATTTCTGAATTAAATTGTAAGGAATGAAGCTAATTTTGACCTAGGTTATATGATATAATCTAGCTAACTTGGTGCAGTTTACACTTAATAATCTGTGAAGCAGAATCATTTCCATCAGATTGGTAGTTCAAAAGTCCAACTGACTGTTTTCCATTTAATTAAAAACTTTTCTGTTTGGTTATGAATGATAGGTATTATATGTACAAGCAATTCTCTTACCCTGAGTACATTTCCCATGCCCACTACAGTTTCCTGAACAAAACAGCTGATCACATTTACTTCCTGTCCAGTATTGATGACAGTGACAATGGCCGAGCACACAGGTCCCATGGTCTGAACAGTTTACTGCTGGACACCGGGGATAATGAGCACACAAAATAGTGGACACATTTCTGGCACAGTTGAATCTCTTGTCATCAATGCTGAAAAGATTGCAATCACAAGTTACCTTTATCATGTATATGAAAAAAAATCTATTTCCAATCCTCTCACAGGGTTGCAAATAACCACTCGCCCACTCGCAAATGCGAGTAATTTTATTTGTGGGCGACCAGTTTATGAAAGTTCTCTCGCCCACATGGCGAGTAAAAATTTATCGTAACTTTTCCGGAATTTGTTCACAGTTTGACTCAACTTTTACTTGCACTTTCGTTTTAACTGTTTCATGATCAATAAAACGCTCTATAAACTTGAAGCAAGTCAAGCGTTAAACTGAAGGCCCCGTAAGTAACACCATGTGGAGATTCATCCAAGGGGTATTTAACCCCACTGAGAAACGGAAAGATCGTAAAGATTATTTCTCGGACTATGAAAGGAAACAATCAAGTTTCTCTTTGAAGTGAACAGAGAAATGTGATGTTGGTTGGATGAAAGTTTGGAAATGCTCGAAAGAGAGAATGAAAGCGATGTAGATTATAGTACGAGAATGAAAGCCAGTATGATAGTGAAGATGAAGAGTCAGTGTTTGAGAGATTGAATGAATATGAAATAGAAATGGAGATTGAATGAATATGAAATAGAAATGAATTGAAATAAAACAACATGTTAGTTCATAAAGTTTCTTTCTTTTTCATATACGTTTTTGATCAAGTTATGATTTCCAACTGTGGGCCCCAAAATATTACCTTGGGCTAGTAAAGTTTGTAAAGTTGGGAGCCCACATTGGCCCCTAAACTTCTGCCTGTTATTTGCAACCCTGCTCTCATATCCTCCACCTAAATTGTCTAATGCATTACATTGGCATGTACAATATTTAGCAGAATTACATGTAACTTTTACTTGTTTAGCTTGGATTTCTATACAGTGTTTCACAATCATATAAAATATAACCATGCAATAATAATAGATATTATGTTATTGATCTAGCAGAGAGTTTCACAATCACTTTGAGAGATACAAAAGTAATTGATTTTACTGTAAGTTACTGTCCTTAAGGAATATATATGCTGAACACTGATTGTGTAACACCTGAGGCCCATCCTACCTACCACTGATCTGACCGATAGTTTATGAGGGTCCCATTCACCATCCTACCTACCACTGATCTGACCAATAGTTTATGAGCGTCCCTTCACTACCTACCACTGATCTGACCGATAGTTTATGAGGGTCCCTTCTCTACCTACCACTGATCTGACGGGTAGTTTACGAGTGTCCTGTTCTCTACCTACCACTGATCTGATGGGTAGTTTACGAGTGTCCCGTTCACTGTGCATGTTGTGGACCCTCCTCCATCCAGATTGATTGCATTCACAATGCCATACTGTAGCATCACATCGATGAACTCTCGCAGGTTCAATCTAATTAACAGAAGCAAAACTTTAAAACTTAAAAAAAAAAATCAATTGCACATTTTACATCCATCAATTTTTTCATCATAGATTGTAAATCTGATATTTTTTGCTTTTGATAACTTTTCTTAGCATTCAAGTAACAGAGTAAGGATTCCCAAACCTTTGACGCAAACATAAATCTAACAGAGCTTTGACATGCAGTTTTGTAAAAAACAAATTTACATATAATTTACTTCATCTTATCATTTATATGATTTAATATCAAAAGTCTCATCTTATCACTAGTCTTATTCATGTGAAAAGCATCAATATTTCTATTGTTTTTTCTATGAAAAGTTTACGAAATATTCAACTTGTACCCATTTTCTCCTGTTTTACCATCTGCTTGCATAAAAATGACTCTTCCTTCTTTGTCATGGCCAACAACTGTTCTGGCAGACATTACCGATGAAAAGTACTGTAAGGTGCCTAAAAATATAAATTATCAATGTTAATTATTACAATAAGTAAAATGAAAACATGCCTGTTGCAGGCAACCTCATAGCATTATCAAAAGGTGTCAGAATGTTATGATGTTTGCATTCTTTGCTCTCTTTCTTGGAACTAGAGCCCTTGTGAGGTAGTGCAGTTGAAATATCATCCTCATTTAGGTGAGGATCAAAACTGACACGAAATAATAATGAAACCTCACTACAAAGGTTTAAATCCATGTTTCTATACATAACCCATACAAGAAAGGGGGAGAGAGAGAATGAGAGAAAAAGAGAGAGAAAGAGAGAGAGATTCTTTTGATGTACATAAGATGGAAGTACAAAAAATACTCAGGTACATTAGTTTAAAAGCAGGAAGCATAATGATATTTATTAATAATGATATTTCTTTTGAATGACTTGTCTACCTGTTTCTTCTGTATCGGAACATTCTATTTTAATGCTCTCATCCAAGTACGACTTTCCATCTCGAATCAACCAGAGAACACCCCCAACTAACTGCTGAAAATCCTCTGTAATTAGATCAATCTCGGACAGATATCTGCAAATGTACAGACAAGATCCAATACATTGTGGCAATACAAATTACTGTCAATATTCACTTTAAAAATGGTCAGTACACAGCACTTTAAATTCATATTTATTCTATTTCTGTATCCAACTGGTGTGCAATTTTTTATCATATCAATAAATACTGACTTGAAAATTCATGTACAATATATTTACAAAATTGTTGTAGCCATCATAGTGAAGAGTTTGGAAGACAAAGCTTTCTAAGAGTTTTATTGGTGACCTTATGATTATCCAACTGAATTTAATCAAAGTTCCTGGCACAATGTCTCATCATAAGCAAAAGGAAACAAAACACAAATAACTTCTAAAATGTAAGAATATACATGTACATCAATGTCATCAAATGGCAAATCAGCCTGCGTAACACTGTATGCAGTATCAAACTGATCAAAAGTTATTCTAATTGCTGTAAAACAAGAATATTTAGCACACTATTTATCTTTAATAGCACCTTTAGCGCAGACGTATGATTGCACTAAATTAAGTTGTGCGTTAAAAGGTTTCCATTGACATTACATTATTGACCAGATGGTACCATTGTGCTAAAATAAGATTGCGCCAAAAGCTTTTCATTGCTGATTGCGCTAATATAAGTTTGCGCGAAATAATCTTGTTTTACAGTATTTGTCTCCCCTAGTTTTGGTATAACACTGTCCATGGGACCTGCACCACCACTAGCAGCTCTTCTTTTGTTCTGCTTTAAATTTTGAATCAACAAAGATATCATCAATTGGATGTCCATATAATTGTATAGAAGGTAAGAAACCTCATTGCTTAGCTACATTACCCAATATAGAGATGTCCACTCTTTGTTATACCAAAATGAGCATTCTGAACTCCCCCAGAATCTTGTACTATCCTCTCATTACTGACGATGTTTCCTGGACAAAAAATAAAAATCAATGGATTTTCAGATATTTATATATTATATTACTATATACCCGTATATAAGCATCAACTAAAAGATTATCTTCAGTTTAACTGCTATTGCAAAAGAAAACATAAATATAAGAAATAATATTCACTTTGTTGAATAAAATATTCAATTTGAATAATTCCATCTTAAATTTGTAGACTGAATGCATGCAAAATTTTCATACCCATACATGCTCCGTCGGAGGTGTTGAAGAAGCCAGCGTTTATTGCCACTATACACTCCTCCTGTTTAGCGGTCTCCAGCACAGTGGCTCTGACTGCCTCCCCCTCCTTACATCCATGCTCCATCTTAGGTTCTAGGACAGAAACCGTGTGGAATGGATTATTGATCACAGAGAAGTGCATCAGTACGTCTCGTCGTAAATAATAAGTTTGTTGTATAACATGGATAAGGTGCCTTGTTTCAGCAATGGGAAGACTTATATTTTCATTAAATCCATGAGAGAGAATTTTGGAATGTGTTACATTTCCATACTTGACATCCTGGCACTCTCTCACTTGGCGGTGTGTGCGATGTCTGGGACCATGGTGTTCTCTGTAAGGCTGTAAGATATCTACCCCATCCAAGTCAGAAGTCACAGAATTCGGTTCTTCCTGCAGTGGTTCCTTGACCCTTAAGGGGTCAAACTTGTTGGTATGTTCTGAATGGTCACCGGCTTTGTTTTTACTTTTGAAGACACCATTGTATGTCTGTGGATGATTTTGATGGATTGTGCAAATTACAAAAATGCTGAAAATGAAATCGAAATATCATTATCAACATGACTAATCATTAATGACTAATCATTAATGACATGACCTACTTGTGAATTACTTTAGGCCAATCCAAAACAAAGTTTGACCTTGGCATATAGACCTTTGACAAATCAATGTGTGTACATGTATGTACATCATTATGTTGTGTGATTTTCAGTATGATACAGATTTTTACTGATAAAATGTTTTGGGAAGTCAGTTTGCAGTGAAACTTGTTCAATTTGTGAGGCCATTTTAGAATTTAAAGAAACCACCAGTTCTCTTGAAATTTAAACTGGAAGCTATTGATTGTTTGAGTCGTTTCGTGTTACTCCAATAACATCATTGAAATTATTTTATGTTCCAAGATTGTCCCAATGCATTTGCAGTGATTAAGAGGGAAATGTTGACAATTTACATGAAAAATGCATCTGAGCACTGGCTATTTTGAACTTGTCTCAAATTGAAGGCTCAATTTAAAAACTAGAAATCTGTGAGCAAAGCTACCCCCAGGCTGCTCCCCCAAAATCATTTAGATCAAAATTTAAGATAGGAGACCCTGTGCACAATGGACCGCACATTATGTAACAATTCCTGATAGTTTCACAGAATTCTGTTGAGTGGTTTTAGAGTAGTTAGTGGTTGTGATCACTATAAATCCCCCATTTTGCTAGCGGGGGTATAATAATGTTGAAGAGAAGGTGCAAAACTAGATGAAACTACTTGGAAGGTGACCTATTCAAATTCCTTTCATATTATATGATACATCATACAAGTCATCTTCACTAGCCAAGAATGATGTTCCACAGTGTGTTTCTGCTAAAAGAAATACACTGGAGCATTACTCATGACAAACAAAAATGGATACAAATTCTATCTTCATTGACATTCTGATTTAAAACATCACCTCATGGTCCTCATCCTACAATAGTGAATATACGTAGTCTTGTGATTCCTTACAAAATGCAGTACACTGCATATGCTTAATTTGTATTGAAATGACATACCAATAATGTCAAGGGATAATATCAACTGCAAATCTAGTACAGGCTCAATTAACAGACTTGACAGTTGTGAATGTAAAATTTTACAAGTCGAAACCCAGTTTTACTGGTATCGGTCTAGAGATTTTGAAGATTGTGTTATATATTAATTTGGAGTTAAAACGATGTGGAATAGATTGAGATAAGTGTCATGAGCAAAATATGCAATACAAGTTTGAATCCTGGGGAAAGGGGTCCTTCATAAGTGTGCTCTTTTAACATGTATGATTCGATATAAATATTTGACACAAGACAGTCTAATGTCGGCTAGATATTTGGAGTGACGCCTTCATCGGTGAAGTGAACGTTTAGTCTAAATTGATGGTTCAACTTCAAGGCGTTCGTCGTATTCAGTGATGAGTAGTAACAGTTGTCTACTGAGTTGGCAGTTATCGAGCGGGTAGGGCCATAGGGAGTGACGTATCATTTTCGTAATTACCTGAAATTTATGACAAAGTGGCATATTAAGATATATCGAAATTTAACCGTGCTGTCTCCATTCATATCGTGACTACGGAGTTTTCATCACTGAAGACACCGGCCCCACTGTACATCAGTCACGAGAATCCTGAACACGGTGATAGCTCTCCACCATAGGAGGTAAAAATAGCACAAATAGCATCGGGTTCAGAATACAGATAGTCATAGCTAAAAAACAGGGAAGTGAAAGGATTCAACTTCAAGGAAGCTGAAATGTGTACAGACTTTCGTTTAAATTTGCTTAGTCTTCCGAGTTAATAAATTGCTCAGAAAACCATTCTCTACGTGCCAAAATGTCGGAGACGAAAGTTCCCGGACTAAATGTCCGAATAACATCGAAAAACCAGCTGGATAACATTAAAAAAGTTGCTATCACCAAACCAGGACAGCAAGCTCTGTTCCTAGAGCTTGATCAGGTTTCATCACTACTCTTTTTTTTTACTTTTTAGATATATTATTGTTATTTCCTATTCAAAATTTTCAAATATGCTTATATCATCGGATAACACATGACAAAAATCATGAGTTCCTTTTTATTTATCTTTTTATAATCATTGCTAGATATTACATTGTATTATAAAAAGAAATAACGCATACTTTCAAAATTCATTTTCTGCTTACTGGTCATTTTTAAAATAATAATATCATAAATAGTATTGTATTATATGAGGTCATCAATTTTCAGACATGCTTTATAATATTTTCTCTTGACAGAATCGTCCATTGGCTGGCATTATTCAAGATATTTGTGAAAAGTAAGATCACATAATCAATCATTTCATATCTTAGTGTGAAACTATAATTATTTGATATGTATTGTTTTAAAACATGTTTCATGTATTATACATGTATTTGTACAGATGGGGAATAATGCGCCCAGAAGAATTTGCCATACAATTTTCAGACAACAATAAACAACAGATATACATTACAGAGAGGGTATGCATAGTATCTTTAGATATATCTTTGGCCAAAACTGAAATGATATTTCCTCATTGCTGCCTGCCATTTATAAATAGTGGTTACACAGACCCTCCAAATGTCTGGGTATTTCAGTCTATGCCAAAGACGTCGGACCTGACGGATGTACAGTGCCTCAGGTCTGATGCATCATTTTTTACATTGTACTGGAATGTCCGATGTCTCAGTGTCCGTTTTTGAGTTTTACAGTTTTGACATGGATTCATTTAAATGTTTGTTTTCAGTCAAAAAAAAATTCGCACAAATCCAAGTACATGTATGTAAATCAGTGTGATTAAAATTGCATGGACCGTCTCATTACAAGTATTATGTGGGACCGATCTCTGGAAGTCTGTTGAAAACATAAAATATCAATAGTATCAGTATAATAAAGGTTCCCTTGGTTCAGCACTTTCACGTGTTTCACTATTTTACATTAGGTTTTTCGATCTGACAAAATTTGGTTCTGTCCTGTGTATTCATTGAGTACACAGGACCGAATGCCCTGTGTGGCTCATAAAACTTTTGCATAGACTGGTATTTATCAAAGGAACTCGGATGTTTGAAGGGCCTGTGGATAGTTGCAAAATTTGTAGTTTAAAGATAATCAGCATTGTGTTGATCTATTTTCTCGCCCTTGAAATTGCTGCTTATAATTTCTGAAACATTGAATTTCAGGGCTAAAATTAGTGGTACAATATGTACTTATTATCAGAATACACTAGGTCTAGTACATTGTTGTATTTTCTAGTTCAATCTTTGTTTATGAATTAGAATATCATTATTTGAAGTCTTCTTTTTTATGGCAGATGATCTGAATTTGAAATGTTTTACCTCGTTTGAAATGAAGCTTTGTTACTTTGTAGAACCGACTGGATATCAGTAATGGTGATGTGTTGGTCTTAACATCCTCTCCGGTAAGTACCAGGGTTTTCTGTAAGGAACAGAAATCAGAATGAAATAACATTGCTCTGTATTGGGTTTTCTTTATATCAGGTTTACTATTATGTATAATGGTTGTTTATACTGTAAAATGAGAATATTTGGCGCAAACATATTTTAGCGTGCTCAGCAATGAAAAACTTTTGGCGCAAACTTATTTTAGCGCAATGATACCACCTGGTCAATGATTTAATTAGCTGTAAAATTGTAGTTCTCCGAAAAAAATCATGTTGACAGGCTGTTCTGTTAACATAATTTTTTCCGGAGAGCTAAAATTTTGCAGCTATGATTTAAATATAATGTCAATGAAAACTTTTTAGCGCACAACTTAATTTAGTGCAATCGTACATATGCGCTAAATGTGCTAAAATGAATAATGCGCTAAATATTCTTGTTTTACAGTAACACATTTCACAATTTAAGTAAAATTACACATGTATGTTTCATGGATTTTATATTACATTCGGATCATGGAACATTCCAAATACCCCAAAAGGTGCCGTAGATGACATACATCTTCGAGCACTAGATCTACAGAAGAATGTTGAAATCTAAACATAAAGCTGAATTTAGTGACCCATAATCCCCCTCTTGTATTTCACACTCTTAACAATGCAAGGTAATTCGGGTTCATTTGTTATTGTAGCATAATGAATATAATTTTTTATCGTTAAGATGAACAAAGTTTTGTATGATTGTGCTAAGGATACAAAGTACATATCATTTTCAACATTATTTGAAAAACAACTTTCTCTTATCAAAATATCGAGTTTAATTTTTATTCATAGATATGAAGGACACTTGTTGCAGGGGTTCCTAGAGTCATATTTAAAGACAGCATTTTGCAAGTTTTATGGTCATTACTGTATAACAATCTAGTTTGCCTGTATGGTCTGCCATTGGGTCAAATGCTGTCTGATGTATTCATGGCCACAATTAGGCCATTCTTTGTACACTGATTTTGACTACGGATTACTCCGTTTACCTGATCAAGACAAGGCCCTCGTGGCAGGTGTTACCAATTGACAGGGGATGCTTTCTCTTTCTAAGCACCTGATCCCACCTCTGGTGTATCCAGGGGTCCGTGTTTGCCCAACTCTTGTATTTTATTCTGTTTGAGACTTCCGAGGTTGATCACTGTTCGTTATCTTCACCTTTTCACACATTTTTCATTTACTGTATAGCAGTCTTATACACCTATCTACATTACTCAAGTTTCGTCTTTGCAAATTTTTTTTTATCAAGATACAGAGATTATTATCGTGTAATTTCAAGATATTTTTAAATTTTTTTTTTTTGAAAACTAGCCTGTAGCGTCTTTAAATTTTAAGATCTTTTTTCATATTTGAAGCTTTTATCTCCTAATGAGATCAACTTTAGTAATAACAAGATCATTTCTCACTATAGTGAAAACTTTTTTTCTTCCTCGTTTCTAAGCAGTTTTTGTAAATTAAACACTTCCAATAACATCTGCAAAGTTTTCTGTATATATACATTTAACCTGGTGCATACTGGGTACATGATGTAAGTACATACTAATTTGATGACGGATAACTATGAGGGCAGTGTGATAGTCCTTTTTTGTACTTTTTATGTAGTCCAAAACTGCCAAAGAAATCTACGAGACTTTGAAGGATGGCAAAGCAGAGGACAAATTGGATGCCATGGATAGGCTGAGCACGTTGTCAAGAGACATAACGTTTTCTATGGAGTTCATAACAAATGAAGGACAAGAACTGATCAAGCAGTTTGTACAGGAGGGCAGATTGTAAGTGGATTTGTTCTAAGCTTCTTTGGAATTAGACTTGATGAAAGACAAAATATAATAGTTTTCTTAATGTTGTTTTAGTGAAGTTTATGATATATAAAACATACTTGTACAAACTCAGTATGTGTAACACTTACCTCTTTCTTGACCCCCCTCCCAGTGTGAACCTTCTCTATTTACTTTATTTTGCAGTAATTTTTACATGACCTGTTGTTTAGTAACAGCCATCAAAACAAAATCCAGTTAGTACATGTTGTTATGCACATGTAGGGTATTCAACACACATCTTCTCAAATCTCAAATGTAATATCCATTACTTGTATTAAGCATTTTGGATTAAATGTTTCCATCAACCTGATCTTAAAATAATCCGGATTTATATATACATTGTATTTATATAAGTTGAAGGAATCTGACACATTTACAATGCTTGTCTTTATCAGACAATAAAACATGTTGATAACAGTAAAACATGGTTATAGTGAACACAATGTTAATGAATCCATGCTTGAAGTGAAGAAATTTCATTCTCTGTAGTTTTAGAACATTTGCTTTAAAATAATCATAAATCATTTGTCCATAGCACTTCATTAAAACATATGTTTCATTGTATTCTTTGTTAATTCCTTTTGATTTGAAATAGAAATTTAATTAGTTATTATTTCTTGAATTTTTGATACAATTAATGCAGCAAATCTTGTCATGTTCATTTTCTGAAAGGTACCGTATGAGCCATTTTAAGTTGATGTAAGATATATATATAATCTTGAATTAATTACATTTATGGTGTACATTTAATCCTCCCTTACGTCATACTTCTCAAACATTTGTATTTCTTTTAACTTTTTCTTCTATATCCCAAATAGACTTCAAAAAACATTTGATTGACTTTTTCAAGTAGTTACTTGTTTTAGTGTGATTTAGACAAGGCAGGGCATATTTTAGTTATCAGAATCCGGGCTCATGGAACTCAAATTTGATCTAAATCTCACTGCTGTTAAAGGAACACTTTGTGAAAAGTGAGACGTTAATCAAAAGTGAGTTTGTTCAAGTTTTATAGTTCCTAAGTCAAGGATTAACTAAAAGCGTTTGTAAATTTTTTCATTTAGAGTTAATTCTCTTTTCATCCATGATTCTCACACTTTTTTCATTGTCTTTCATTAAAACATTTAAAGTGAAGATACTCCAAAATTCCAATGTACCTGAAGCTGTTAATTCACTACATTATTTCCAGTCTCTCATACAAATTTCTGCAGCAGGGCCTTATATTTACTGCACTGTCATATTGAGAAAGATTTTGAAACATAATTTGCAAATACGATACATAATACGAAACTTATCAATAATTCTCATGGGTTCTCTAATACATGTAATTGCTTTATTATATAAGAATATAATAATAAAAAACTTCAAGTTTGTTCTTTGCTTAATTGCAAAGGAGGTTGAATATCGACTCTAGTAGTCGATCGCGGCATTTGCGTGAGAATCCAATAGTAGGAGTTTCAATTAAATCCTTAATATTCACCTGGAGGGTCACGTGGAGAGTGAATATATTATATAAATAAGATCGAAGTCCTAGAGGGTTACAGTGGAATAATTGAAAATACCATTGTTGATCGTATAGGCTTTTTGCCTCTTTTGAGGTTCTAACAATGGTTTTTCAATAAGGAAAAAATATTTGGTGATCAAATTTCCACTGTAACCCTCTCTTACAGGCATTATTTTTAATATTATACTGAATCATGAATTACAAATTTCTAATGCAACTGTTTTGATTAAATTGACTAATGTACTGAGGTAAATGTGCATCGCCCTAACGAAAATGGATAAGCTTTTCTGTATTGTGACGTCATAAATACTGTTGTACACAAAATGGTGAAACATAACGTACATGATGCATTAACATTGCATGGCTAATATTAGTAAGATTCGTTATACATTTGCAGGATGGGTTGAATACCTAGTATATTCTCTATGTGTTGATTTTGCGCCAATGATTTTGATTCAACAATGTTAACATCCGTTTACTGCTTTCTCTGCTTTTAATGCAACATTATTTTAGGAATGGTGAACCGTACGCGGCTATAAATTTTCGCTAGGTCAACAATTTTTTAGAATAACACCCGTTGTCAAGCAATGTGGACCGTTGTTACGTTCTCACACACTGGGAGGGCGCGGTTTGATCATTTCAGCGGATGACAGTCTATTTTATTAAAGGGTTCTCAACCAATCAGAATCAAGTATTTTACATGAAAGTATAATATGAAGAATTATTGACTTCTACTTTGTTGGATCTCAGCCAATCAGAGAGCTAGGAAGTATTCATGCAATCATATAATAAATGATTAATATATCGCTGTTGCTCAGGCACTATTGCTCTCCAAAGCAATGTTACCATGAGAGAGCATGGTTCCAACTTAATCAGTCAATGATAGGTAATTAATGAAGGATTCATTTGCATACTGTCTAGTATATGTCCTCTACCATCAATAATTTTGCCTTTAATATTTATGTTTTTCTTGTATGAATGGAGTAGATAATTATTTGACTATTATATGTATATTACTATTTTAGCGTGATTCATATTTGAACACCTGAAGCAATGAAGCTATAGAGCTTTTCTATACCTATATCTAAAATAGTAAAATTTGACTTGTCTACTCTCTTGCATAGAAGTGATTCACCAAATTGTGTGTATAAACTTCAATTGCATCAAAATTTTGGATTTGCTAAAACAAGTATACATGCATAATTTTTCACCATGTTTCATTTTATGGTGCTGTACGTTATTTTATTTCTGATCACATGATTTTTTTGTGTCATGTGTTTTACTGATTTTACAAGTATTTAACCAAAGGATATATTATATTTGTATATTATACAGTGTATTTGTATAAGGCCACATCAAGTTAATTTGTAGATTCTCGTTCCCGCCTGTCCCATCTCAAAAGGCCCTGCTCCAAAATTTTTTATTTTGAATTCATTTTTTTTTTTTTCGGCAGTTCAAATTTCCGGAAATTTTTCATGTCCGTATCCATCATGTCTGTACATTTATGCAATGACCATTAAATTCTGGTCATAACAAAGGTAATTAACAATCAGCCGTATTATTTGTGGAATAAAAGAAATTAAGCCTTGGTATGGCACAAATATAACCGAGAGTGTGCAGTTTCATGATTTTTTTTTTAGAAATACAATAACGTGTATAAGTATATTTTGCATGTTTAACAGCATATGCTATCTTATGTGCTATGAATTTATTCAGATATTAAAGTTCTAGAAAAATGAAAATACCCCCCCCCCCCTTCATACACACACACACACCCACACGTCCCAGTTTTTTTTGTTGCTGGTGGATGAGAATCTACAAATTAATTTGATGTGGCCTGAACTTGAAAAGGAGAAAAGTCTTATGCTGTTGTGAGAATTTTGTTTTAAAGATTAATGTGATTCATAAGATTTGATAAAATTAGCATAATGCAATTATAGTGAACTATGTAAAACTAAGCTGTTGATATTCAACACGAATTAAAATTTGCATACATCTGAAATGATGTGTTTTTGATTGCATGTAGTTGTAAACATCAATATAGATAATTTTGAAATATATACACACCAATTCACACATACACATGTACAAACTAAGCAGTGAAAATTACCTAACATTTGTACATTTCATACTGAGCAGTCAGAAGAAATGAAAATGACCTGATATTTTTACATTTCATTTTTCAGCCATGGGGATCCAATGGCCTGTCTTCTGAAATCTTTTGTGGCCTTAATGGACCACAATCTTGTTTCCTGGAACACGATAGAACCAGAATTCACCAAAAAGGTATAATTCTTTAATGCTTAATAATTATAGTTTCAGCATTCATTGTTATGGAGTTCTATGACAATCGAGGCAGACCAAGCTATTAAAACAAAAATGTTTTCTAAAAGTATCATGGATAAGTTGATTTGCTTGTTTTTGTGAGCACGTATGTACAAAGACTATACTGTGAAAATAATACTTTTTCATAGAGATCACAGACTCGTAAAATACATCATATAATGATTACTGTCTTGAACAATATATTCCATATTCAGGCTTAAATGCAAAACATGGGCAATGATACTCAAGTGACCGTTAAGGCCAGTGGGCCTCTTGTTTTCAAACCTAAGAAGTATGTCATTATGAAGTTTCATTCAAAGATAACACTCTTAGGGGTGGAGCATGACATAAAATTTGTGCTCAAACATTTTACACCATGATTTTCCATGTGACCTTGACCTCATATTTGAAATTCTTGAATTTGCTTGTACCTGGTTTCTGATTGATGTTTTGAAGACCCCAGAATCAATCTTCACTTACACATATTTTTTGTGGCGAGAATAAACACTGTGTCCAAATTTATTGACTTTCCTTGATACCTTGATCTCAGCTTTCTGAATTTTGCCTTGAACTTGTTTGTGAACCATAACAGGGTTTTCATGACCTACGGAGAGGTTTTTCATTTAGAAACGAATCTTGTAGATTATACAGTCAAACCTCATTATCTCAGACTAGACGGGTCCAAGATATTTCAGAGTCTGAGATATCGAGGTGCAAATACAAAAAGTAAAATGAAGTTGGAACCTCATCTCATTTTGACAAATCAAATGGTATTCAAGATATTGGTAATCAAAATACTGAAATTCATTGTCACAATACGCCCTCCAAACATCTGTGTAACCTTGACATGTACAATGCATATCAAGGGTCCTGAGATGTTCTGAGAGTCTTCAAGTTTGTTTATTATCATTATGATAACAGCATCCTTTCTTTCTATGAAATGTGTTATGAAATAATAGATTTTTAATTTTGGATGCATTTTGTAGATTACCAATTACATTTCAAGTCCAAAACATGGAGCCAAAATAATACAACCGTCATTAGAGATTTTAGAATCAGTTATACTGAATAAGTAAGTATATGATACTTTACATTCGATATTGTTTTTAATATGTAAATTAATATTACTTTATTTACTAATTTGATGTGGTTGTAAACATTACAAAGAGCATATTTGTTGAAAATAATAGTACCGGTATAAAAAAAAAGAAAGACGTATATGGATTATAGCATATTTCCAGAACTTTACAAACCATAGGTAATTTTATTAAATACCGGTTGTAGAAATAGAATTTTTGTTTTGTTTATTCACTATGTATACATGTGTTTCATGCTTTGTATTCACAATCATGAATCATTATACATATACCATCAATATGTAGTAAAGTGTATATATGGAATTGTGTACATATAAGTGTACATAATGAAATACATTTAAATGCATCACAAGGCTTAGAGAATTATGTAAATATATCATTGCTCTGTTTTCAGTACAGAGTTCTCTAAAGACCGAGAATTCGTGTAAACATATCATTGTTTTGTTTTCAGTATGGAGTTAATCTATACATTGAGGATTCCTGTAAATATATCATTGTATTGTTATCTAAACACAGAGAAATTGTGTAAATATATCTGATTCACTGTATTGTTTTCAGTACAGAGTTTTCTATCTTGTATTGTTTTCAGTGCAGAGTTATCTATCTTTCAAATTGTATGTTTTCAGTATGGAGTTTTCTATCTTTGTATTGTTTTCAGTGCGGAGTTATCTATCTTTGTATGTTTTCAGTATGGAGTTTGTTTTCAGTACGCCGAGTACGGAGTTATCTATCTTTGTATGTTTTTAGTACGGAGTTATCTAAACACAGAGAAGTTGAGCTCCATGTGATTCCAGAGAGGATTGTCCCTCACCTTCAAGCGTATGTGGATAAGCTTACTCTTACTTCACATT
>CAJDSM010028198.1:0-18610 GCA_903981925.1 Ostrea lurida
GGGTAGAGGGAAACAAGTCGATCATGTTGGACCCGGAGTGCAAGCCTGTTGCCCAAAGCTGTAAGACCGCCTGCAACAGCATGCACCTCCGGTCCACCAGATCGACTGTCTTCCCGGAGGACCGCCAAGCAATTGTTTTTGTTATACTAGTTACTTGGAATTTCCTCCATAGCCTGTCCTGTCCATTCTCTTTTGCACTTGTATATTTTCCGAAGAGAAGCAGTGAGAAGTCCAACAAGATATTCACTGAGTATCATTTCAGACTTTCCTCACACACCAAAATTTGTTATTTTGTTGTCTGCTTTCAACATCACGTTGGCAGTTCATCCTCATTCGCCGCACGCGAAACAAACCCATCGCTCCAATTCTCTGTTACCAAACTGACCACGGAATAAATCTCACTAGCCAACCTTGGTTGATTACATCCCTGACTGGCAGTTCCAAGAATCAGGCCAAGGTCTCTGCTAGAATGAGAAAAAGATAACTCAATTTCAGTGCCCATACTGAGTTCAGCCGGCAAGGTGCAGGTTGATTTTAACAGTTCCTGGTCCAAACAGTATAATGTTGGACTTCTCTTCTTCAATACAGGAAATATTGGTAAGCGAACTGTTTAGGCAAGGGGGTATATATCTTTTAATGACTTTATTTGCAAAGTGCGATTTGAATGTAACTTGTAGAGAACGACGCCGCCCCCCCCCGCCCCCCCCCCCCTTCTTCTCTTCTTCTATATTGGATAATTATATGTTATTCCGGAAGGAGCAGGGGGGGGGGATATTAATTAGTTCCTCCTCGCACTTGTCAGAGGAGGGGTATAAATCTTTAGTTTGTATGCAGTTTTACTATCAAACTACACATGATTAAGACTTATTGAACTGACAGATCAAGGTGAAGGTCAGATTTGCAAGAATTTAATATACATGTAGCTATGGGTAGGATGGGACAAAATCTTAAACACCTTCATCTTGTTTATCAGAACGTATACGAGTGCATTGAATGATTGTGTAAAATTCATTTTCTATTTCAGATCCTGCCTGTTGGCTTTAGTTATAATAAGTATCCTAACAGTTCTCAGTCTGCTGATGAACATAGCTCTAGCGTACAAAGTGTACACAAAGAAAAAGGACAAAAGCCCGCGACGGAAGAAGGCCGTTCTGACCAAATCAAAACAGTTATACAGGTTTCCCAGCTCAGGTACAGACGAGGATCTGTCGTCCTTCAGCGATTATCCCATGGAACAAACCAGCTTTATCAAAAAACAAAAAGGATACTCATAACGAGAGGAGATTATATACTGCCAAACAGTTTCATAGTCAGGATTTCAATGGTACTAGTGTGAAGTATGATGTAATTTATGTGTGCCAGTAAATAAACATATTACCAATGTAGGATGGAAGTCCAGTATCAGAAAACAAAGACTCTACAGTTTATTATATGATCATACAGGAAATCCAGGAAACTTTCCGTATTTATAACCTGACATCCTTAAACCTTCCATATAGGAAATTTTAGGGGGGGGGGGAGGCATTTTAGATGGGATGCATTGCAGTTAGATAAACAATCAATCAAAGCTATTAATCTGCTATGCATAGATTTGCTATTTAAAATAAGGAATGTACCATGGTGTTGACATACCTTAAATAAATCTAAATTTATTGATAGGTGTAGCAATCAAAATCCACTTCAATACATGTCCATGATGAGAATTGGTTTTACAGAAGGAACAGTTTATAGTTGTTTATTGAGAGTATCAGAGAGGTTTTATAAGTAGGCAGAACTTATTACCAAACCCTTTATATATTTATACAACAAAATATGTTCAAAACATTCATGAAAGTTTACTTTGATAATGCTGTATGCAATGCATAGTCAATAATTGAAAGGGATACACTATACACAAAACTTTAGATTTTGCATATTAAACTACATGTATGTGTATGAATATTTTGTCATTATCTAGAGAATGTTTTCTTTGAATGATAAATGAGCAAGTGTGAAATATTAGCATGGCCCCTGAGAACAGCAATGTGCAATATTTTTGTAATAATTTGATGGGAATCTGGTGATTTTTTTTTTTTTTTTAATATTTTACTTTGGTACTGGTGATTATTTTATTACAGTTTTTCCCCCACTTTATCCACATATATTCAATTTGGCAAGTGTTTTCATTTTTGAACTGTTTTCTTGTTTTTAGTCATTGACTTTTAATATGTATTTTTAAAGTGGAAAGGTTTTCTGTCTGATGGTACTATAATGATTTTGTTTCTTAATTCAAATACATTTGGAAAACAATCATGTTCCATGTCACATAATTCCAACATTGTTATATATATATGTCACATAATTCCAACATATATAGTTATATATTATAATATATATAATAATAATATATATATATATATATATATATATAATATAGTATATATATATTGTACAATTTCATTTTTAACACTATATGCCTACAAATATTTAAGACAATAATTGTCCATGATTAAAAAACAAATGTCTCAATCATTTGAATTACACAATGTCAAAAAAGGTCATACAGTTTTGTTATTTGTAAAAACTTACCTTCTGTTGTCAATAGTTGGTCATCCAAAATTGTCTAACTGCCAAACTGTAGCTGCAGGGGGAAAGAAATGGGACAGGATACACCATGTCTCCATTTTCTCTCAGAGAGAGCAAATTGTGTGACTACAAGCGGGTACTCGAGTGTATCCTATGGGAAGTAGATCTTTTGAATGACATGAATGTGGTAAGACATCCACAGTTAGTGCTGAAAGAATGTGATTTGAAATGGAGAAATGTACTTTAGTAACCCTCATTACTTCTCCTAAATTGAATGCGTTGGATTTATTATCAATAAGCTTATTATCACGAGTTTTAGATCTTAGAACAGGTAAAATTATGAATGAAGTATAACTTTACAAAATTCATGAAATAAAAGCACATTAGTTGACATTCAAAGGCCCAAAATCTGGTTGTAATTCAGAACTACAATATGTACATGTATATATATATAGTGTACGTACATGGAATAAATATCGTAATGCATGCAGTTTGCTCTGAGACTAAGTGTGATGATTAATTTCACACTCTAGTATGATGAATTCTTAGACGTTTTTAATAATTTAAAAATGTAAAAAAAAAAAAAAAATACCATCAGTAAAAGTATTTATTGTCGTTCTACTTTAAAGGAAAGAAGACAAAATATTTTGAGGAAAATTTATAGTAAATTTTATAAGTATCGTTTCTCTACATGTTGGTTCAAATGTCTTATGAAATTAAATGAGGTTAACATGAAGCATACAGTGACTCTCGTCTGACCGGTAGACTCTCCTCCAGACGTTAAATTCGGTGATATTTTTGCAGACGATATTACACGAGCTGCTATGTGGCTTTCAAACGTTTCTCTGTGGGTCCTCTTGCACGGAAGCCAAATGACTTCTGTCGATTCCGTACTCTCCACTTTGAAAGCAAGCGATGCGATATGGATAACCACCCGTTTTAAAACTGAATAACAATTTGTTTCGTCTAACCATTTTCTGAGTGCACCCCTCCCCCTCCGAATAGATGGTTTGTGGTCTTTTAGACTTTGGCGTCATTTGTTAACTGCTACATTTTGACAGATTGTTGAATGAGACCAATTTGTCTCGACACTATGTATTGACAGGTACATGTATGTGCGAGAAAAGTAAACCTAATTTGTTGAATTGTACAGGTTATAAAGCACTGTACATAACTCGCAATTCTGTTTGAAGTGGGTACATATATGTACATGCTGTTACACAATGTAACTATTTTGAAAAGTGTCGATCATAGTGGCATTTCTAGTGGTCAGCAGAAATTTGGATGTCAGTTGTCGAGTTACGAGAGAGATACAGAGCTCACTCGGAATCCATTGTTTTTGTTACATAGGTTAGATACACTAGTAAAACTTCCTGTGTAACAAAAGCAATGAATTCTGAGCCCTGTATCTGCCCCAGTAGGCCCAGGACTGTGATGTTTTAGCAAATTGTACAGGTCTTAAAGCACTGTACATACACCCCCACTGCGTTACGGCCTTGAAACTGAAGAACGGTTTTGAAGAATTTCATCTAGGGAGCAGTTGAAGTATAAGTATACATTTACTATCTCTTTTAAATTACTGGAAATTGGTATATTTCTATAATTTGTATTCAGTAAAGTATACATATACTAGTATATAAAACACTTAAGATTTGGGGTTGGTTTTTGGGTTTGTTTTTTTTTTTATTGGGGGGGGGGTTACAAGCGGGGTGGTGGTGGTGGTTTATTTGGGGGGTTAGGGTTAGAAAAACTGTTAAAAAGACTAAGATTTGTAAAGACATTTTTAATATCATAATACTAATTAAGAATTAGCCGGGAGATAAATCGAATACATTGTATCTCAATGCCTAAAACCACTACTGTCGCATCCAATCCTCTGAACATCGCGTGGAAATTCACAAAAGGCTCCTTTCAATCATGGATTCTGATTAACCGAGCATTTCATTATTTCTTTGTTAATTCTGTCTGTAGTGCGGGTATAGAGATTACAGACACGTAAACCAGATCATACACGTATATTTTTTTGACGGTTTTTACAGCGTAGTCGGTCTTATTAACTGTAGAAAGATGTCAATTCCTTCGGGTGTAATTTGGTTGTTTTCCAAATCTGTTTTAAAACAAAGCATACGTGATTACATTTAGAAAATGATAGCTGCGTGTGTACTTGTTGCATGGAATAGAAAATATCTCTACTTTTAGAGTAACTGAATCGTTTGTAGACCTTTTAAAACAGTTCAAAGTGAATTTAAAAAAACCGATTAATTTGTAAATAAGACTTTTACATGCATCAGCCATGAATATTTGAAGTCTTTAGAAATGGTTGGAATTGGTTAGTTTCAACAAGAGCGCTGCTTTTGTAACTGGTACGCGCATGTCCAGTAGTTCAGCTGGTTCGAAGAGACTGAATATTACTGTTCGACCCCCCCCCCCCAAGCTGGACACCATTGGAGTAGAGGTAATAAAGGGGGGGGTCGAGAATTTTGATTTGGCGCCCCACGTAACGTACTCGTTTTTACCGAGAACCCCGTGCAGATTGCGTGATGACAATGCATGAAGGGGACGAAAGGTGCAGACGTTCGACAGAAGATGTAGAATTCTTCAACAAATAAGAAAGGTAAAGATATAACTATAAATATTTTGATTCATTCAGGCGACATGGACACCAACTGCATGGAAAACTCTTGCTGAAGATGATTATAAATGGTATGCAATGTTCAGCATGATTGCGAATCAAATTCAATGCGGATTTAATGAACGAGCAAATGTTAAGGAGACGCTGCAAAAGTCACAGACGAACTTGAGCGATCATGCTTGCAAACAACGAGGAAGTCAACCACCCATCAAGAATACCACATAATCAGAAGTCGGACGAGTTAAAAGGCCTTTATACCTGACACTCGTACATGTATGAAATGGAAGTCATCCAAATCATAAATTAGACAATCGAATACTCTTGATCTATTCCAGAATTTTCATTATAAGTCAAATTAACTCAATGTTTTGAAAATTACAAAATGATTAAATACTTAGTTACTTATTTTAATGAAAATGAAATATAATTTGCTAAGTTAACCACATATCTTGGTTACATTAGTTCTAATAGCACATAATTCATATATGTTTTATTGAACAGTTTTGATTTGCACCCTATATATTTTTTTTATTATTAAAATGTACAAAGTTAACAGATGTGTGCAAGCTGTGACACATGTGGAGATATCATAGTTATCGATGATGTTTTATTTCTTAAAAAAAAAATATTCCTTTAATTTGAAAAAAAAGATAATAAAAGCACAGACTGTTCTTGCCAACACGTGGTCTGATAAAACGCAAATGCACGTCTTCGAAGCTGAGACGCACATAGAGAAATGAATGCTATCGCCGACTGTTTTCACAAAAAAAAAACCTGGTCTTCTCCACTCTCAGTGATGACAATTAAACAATTTTAACTTCTTGATAAATACCATTCAAAGTCTTCAAATATGGTATGAAGCTTCTTAGGGACAAGGGGACATAAATTGTAAAATTCGGAACTCTTGCACCCCGCGGGTGTTAGGGCGGGACATAAACTTTCAAATTTTCAAACACATTCTTCTCTTTTTCCACATAAATGAGAGAAAATATGGTGTCTATGATGCTCCCTACTAATATTGTAAAATTCTCCATGGCTCCTGGGTCAGGATCTCGAGTTCAGGCTCTAGGGCGGGACTAATCTGAACATATAGAAAACATGCAATATAACTTAGAAAATATCTCTTTACATAAATTCCATATATTTGAGAAAAACTAAATGCATGATAATAATGTCCATGAAGCTCTCGACTTATATTGTGAAATTCATTGCCCCTGGGTTCAGGCCGTAGGGTGGGGCCAATATGACCATGCAATAAACATGTAGAATAACGTGGGGAAATCTTCTCCTCTACTTCCTGTACAATAATATACTTTTTACAAAAATGTTTAAATGCACAATGTACATTTTGAACATTATGTTGATTAGTTGTATATTGTTTAACGTCCCTCTCGATAATATTTGGTTTGATTGGTTTCTTTTTATAACATAGATTATATTTAATTTATATCCGGACGAACGCTGTGAGGGAGAATATAATGACAATATCTTTCGCTGTCTAAAGCTAGGTACCCCTTTTACACTTGGGTGGAGTGAGGAAATTCGTGTAAAGTGCCTTTCCCAAGGACACAACGTTGGCCCTGCCGCGGCCAGGATCCGAACTCACAACCTCTCGGCCGAAAGTCTGAGGCCCTAACCATTCGGCCACCGACGCCACTATTTCACTCATGTGGAGACGCACCATATTCAGGTCTATGCTCAGCGCTTATAGGGCCTTTGAGCAGGGAAGGCTCTTTATTGTGCCACACCTGCTGTGACATGGGGCCTCGGTATTTAATTGGGGTCTCATCCGAAGGACCGCCCCATTTAGGGGTACTGAGGACCTATTCTAAACGGGATCCCCACGTGGGTATCTCACATTGTGGTTGAAATTACTCAAAGCTCATCTCTAGGTTACTCAAACATTTTTGCATGCAGGATCATATACATACAACTGTTATAGTTTTAGTATTTGAATTGATCACAAAATATCGACGGTAAACGTGTAGCGAATTTACCTATATTAAAGTCATTGCATGAGTATACTGTTTTACGCAGACGCAGCAAAAACACAATACCGTGTCAATTTATAATAAAACTCATAATGTGTGTTATTCACGTCGCAAAGAATGTAAAGGCAAAGAATATGATACGAATTTACAAGTAACAATTCATCACATTCTTGTTGCTGTATTCCTGAATATGATCTTGCTCTCACATTTGATGCTTTACTATTCATATTTCCATTACATTTCAAAACAATTTGACGAACAAACACTTGAATTCTATAAATCTAAATAACATTAAAAAAAAAACCAATTACTAAACAAACAAAGAAACACATTAATTTCAATATTATAGAACATAACACTAGTACATAATTTTCAATTCAAGTAGTATTGGAGTCTTTTTAGTATTGTGTTCAGAGAACCGCTTGTATAATTAGTTATATGTATCCTGGAAAGCATCGGGGGACAACACACCACTCTCCTCGAAGCAATAAGCAGCATGAACCATACAGATAGCCAACCTCTGGGCTCATTATCTTGTTGCCTGTGACCACGTACGTCTAAAGGGAACGGACAGTGGATTTCCATCAAACTCTGTTTTCCAGCCATTAGAATACTGTGACTTGAAGAAAGCTGACATGTCATTTCCTACTTCTTCATCACAAGCTTTCACCACTTGTTTACCATAGAAATGATAAGGGCCCACAAATCCAGCCTGGTTTGTGTTGAAGGTGGCGTTCTGCTGCTCTGAGAATCTAACATTGTTAAAGGTCTCTGTTAGTGAGTTCAATGACTGGGGGTTTATAGAATGAAGGTATCCTCCAAATTCTTAGGAAATGTATGTAGACTTTGTTCCCACTCTTTCAATTTCTGCTCTGATTTCAAACATTCCCAATCTATCAATGACATCTTCAGGGTTAGGTTGTTGGATTTGTCTGCGTAATACTAGTTGTAGAAATTTCTTGGAAAGGCACCTGAAGAGAAAGGGCCTCCTCGGCACTTCCTGCAGTGAGAGTGGCGTATCCCTACCATGGAAGTTAGTTCAGCGTCCCTGCACTTTAAGTCACCTAGTAATACGAGACTTCATAATGCTTTACATTTCTAGGTATGTTCACTTGTTGCTGTTGTGATGATTGTAATTGCTTATGTTGCTGTTGTAGTGGTTGTTGAAGTTGCCGTGGTGGTGGTCGCAGGGTTTCTGTTGTAGTGGATGCTGTATTTGCTGAGAATGTTGTGGCATTTGTGTTGGTTGTGGTAGTTGCAGTGAATGCTGATATGGTAGTTGCTGTGACAATGGCTGCTGTTGTAGAGTTGGTTGCTAAATGTAACGAAAGTAAAGGACACAAAGACCTGGACACCTTTAAAGATCAAGGTCAAAACATACAGGAACCAATTGAAAAACTAAACAGAGAAGTCGGACAAATAAACAGAAATCATGTAACACATTCACTAAAATTCACATCAGATTTGAGTGTTAACTCAAAGTATAAAACGGAAGCAACAATCAGTACAAAAAAATGAAAGATTATACCTACAAACTGTACACAGACGGAATACATCCTGGAGTAGGATAAGGATACAGTTGTTATACAGAAGAAGACTTGTATTCAGATGAAAAGTGTTATGCGGAAGATGACTGTTACACAGAAGGAGACGACTAACAGACACAGGAAGAAGACCAGAGAGATTTGGTAAACAGAAAGAGACCACTGCAACACAGAAGATATTTAATACACAGAGGTAGACAATTTGTAAACAATTAGGCAAAAGGATATGATTGCTTTGCAGAAAGAGATGGTTGGTAAAAAGCACCTTGTACTAGTATCGACAAGGGGACATTTTATGCACGTAAACAGAAGGAAACCGCTGGAAAAAAGAAACTAGCTAAACAAAAGGACATGATTGATAAACAAAAGAAAGCAGTGACTCTGCAGAAACATACCACTACTAACAAGAAGAGAAAGGCTTTTAAAGAGAAGCACCTTATTAGTGAAAATGTTCATACTCGGAAGAAAATTTATAAGTTACGGAAAGAAGCACAAGAGATAGAGATTAGAAATTCCCTGAGTCAGATGTCAACAAGAACTTCACAGCATGAGAAGAGAATGATGGGAAATTTTACAAAGATAGTTTGATCATCAGCTGTCACTCTCTAGGAAGAAGGCATCTGGTTTACACAATAAAAGCTGTGTTGAGAGAGAATAGAAAAGAAAAGTTGAAGAAACGTTGTCAAAGAAGAAAACTCATGGCAAATGAACAGAAGACCAAGAATAGACTTGATAGGAAGAGGAAAGCAAATGAAAGACAACAAATTTCAAATGAAAATAAAGAGAAAGAGAAATCAGATGCCAAGAAGCGAATGGTAGATCATAGGTTGCAGACGCAGCACAGTTAAGGTTGCAGCAAGGAGGCGTGTCCTGATACATATATAAATATATAGGAATGTGTATAATGATGTCAAACAATACGAAATATCGCAACCCTTCAAATACCATGAAAACAATAATTTTACCAAAATGCACGGAAGTATAGTACCTGTACTACACAAAAACGTACATTGAACGGCTTTTTTGTCGTTAGTGTAATCTGACGCCTAGAGATAAGCAAAAATTGATCGCGATGCACTTGTCATCATGATAGTCTGACGCACAGCCCAGTTACTGTAGACAGTATCTTAGTGTCTCTATTTGATACAAAATATAATTCCATATAACGTCACAAAATATTGGACTTTTCTGAAACGTAGTAGTATCTCTCTCATGCAAACCTCTGCTCTTTTTTTCTATCCAAACGTTTAGGTTTCAAGCATCGCTGAAGAGAAATTATTTTTCGAAATGTGTCATAGATGCGATGCACCAAAATTAGTAACACTTTTTCATTTACTGGGAGTAGGGGATCAAATGTTTTTTATCAATGAAAGAAAAAAATAATTTACAGGTATTTTTGCTGATATTTCAAAGATTTCCTCCTAATAAATTTACAAATATATTTTCTATTTATCCCGTAGTAAAGCGTCAATGCCTTATTTATTGATAAGGGGGCCTAATAAATTAACTTTTATTCCGTAGTAAAGCGTTAATGCCTTATTTATTGATAAGGGGGCTTAAGGGTGGGTCATACAAATATATTTATTGCAAAGGAAAACCCTCGATGCATCACAATGGTTTTTTTTAAGCGAACCGAATGAATATCAAGCTATTTGAAAAGTGCTGCATTCCTGATGAAATCTTAAAAATAAATTACATGTATCTATTTCAAATCAAAATGCAGTCGAGCGGTAAGAAAGTCAGCACACAATTACAACATATTATTTTGACAATTTTTAACAATTACAAATCAAAATCAGTAGAGGGTTGTATCATTTAACACTCATAAATTAAAGTTTGGAAGGGCTCATTATGCCCTTGCAATATAGAAATTAATTGATAACCTAAATATGCTAAAACCACGTGACACCGAATCATGTGATTACCCTAAATGCGAGGCCCTCATATTATGAAGTATAATCGTCCTGAATATGTATTTACAACCCTCCATACTTTGATCAATTATCAGTAAAATTCAAAAATGTTCTATCCTAATAAATGATATTTTTAGATCGCATATTTTCGGCGAAATTTTCAATGGCCACCTTAATTGTGCTGCATATAAAAAGGAAATAAGATCTTAAAGATGGACAAAGGAAATCAGATGAGAGACAACAGATATCTGATGAAAATAAAGAGAAAGAAAAATCAGATGCCAAGGAGCGAATGGTGAGATCATAGGTTGCAGATATCTGATGAGAATAAAGAGGAACTAAGATCTTAAGATGGACAGAGGAAATCAGATAAGAGACAACATATATCAAATGAGAATAAAGAGGAAATAAGATCTTAAGATGGACAGAGGAAATAAGATGAAAGACAACAGATGATAGACGAAGGGAGGTACAACGAGCTGATAGAAGGCGGAAACAGCACAACAAACTGGACAAGCACAAAATTCATTCGATATCGTCCTTAAAATATCAAAATGGGTCCATTATTTGTTTGTATAACATACCGAAGACATGCGTATGGAATGATAACACCATCGAAGACATTTGTATGAACAAAATGTGGATAAATCAACAACAACAACAAATTTAACATTTGTGCAAACTGATCTAGAAAGGATTTGCCACACAAACCACCAAATATGGCCTAGTCTTAAAAATAAATGATTTTGATAAAACAATGTTCAGGGTTCGTGGTTTAAGAAACAATTTTTTAAAAAATATTTTTCACAATTTTCTCATACTAAGCGATCGAAATTTGGATATTTTTAGTCACTTTGAATGTCATATTCACTTTAACGTCATTATTTTGTCATTCTACGACATATGTATATATATTGACACGTATTTTATTAATGCAATGTAACATAACATTTATAACACTTCAAACATTATATATAGATTGAGGATTCAGGGAATGTCACAGTCAGGTCGTGATTGAAAGTTTTGAGATGATGACTCTTTATGTTCTTTAAATACTGTGCTTGTGTCTTTCAGCTGTATAATATACGAACAGCTAACTCTGCCACAATGGACAAACACTGAAAATACAGAAGATACTAAAATGTCAATTCATTTGTAAACCCTGCCATAACACTTTGAAATAACCCAAATACCAGCACAGACAGCAACTAATAAATTAGAAGTTTTTAAGACTTTAAAGCCATTATTGTCCTTTACTGATTTCAAGACTCGTTATGATAATTCTGGCTCTTCCAAACGTTAGACAGAAGTCTGTTCATTGGACTGTGGTAAATGTACTTGTGGATACTTCCCACTGTTGTTCAATGTTACCGAGAATGCCTACTAATTCAGGACTAATACGAGTAGAACTGAAGAGAAAGTTGGAATATAGAGGCCGTGTGGATTTTTAAAATGTTTCCCTCAGAAAGAGAGTTATTTCAGCACTATTCTAATTAAAGCAAATAAACCCATTTTACAAAAATGTACACGTGTTAGTCGATTGGAAACATCTTGCCTGTGAAGATGACCCTTCACTATGGCAATGTTTGACTGAGACTAACAGTGATTTACAACTAGTAAATCAAGAAAGAACAAAGCTGCTGAAAATGAAAAATCTATCAGTGGGTTAGAACTCCGATTCTGCAATGATGCAGCATATCCATGATTCCATTATCAATGCAATGAGGAAGGTCAAGTCATCCAATGAAACAGCCAGTTAGGCTAAAGACCAAACACAGCTTGCCAAACTAATACAGATGGACTTTTAGCCAAATCAGAGGATCATTAACATATGTTAACAAGATGCTTTTAGAATTATTGGCTTGTGTGAAATAACTAGGACCTTTTACTTGTTCATAGTTTTGTCAGCTGCAGATTTACAGTGAATCTTAAGAAATTCAGATAATCACACGACAGTATGGACGATCTTTTTCAGAAGTCTGGCAAGAAATATACGTTTTCTTTCCGTAAACCTCCTACAGACAACATCATAACAAAGTAGCCAGTGAAAAACAACCAAACAATAACTTGGCAAAACCTCGATTTCGCCACATCTTAGAACTTGTATATGACAAGTTGGATGAGGTTGAATATGATGCATGTTGGAACAGAACAGTTAAAACAAATTGGACATATTTTATGATTATATTATGCTGCTCCTTCAAAATCAAAGAAATCAGATTCAATTATTATGAAAAGAAATCCATTTGAAAAATGTGTCAACAAATACAACCCTACTATTTTGAAATTCTGGAGAGCAAACAGAGATATTCAACTGTTATGCAACCTTTACATCTGTATATTGTGCATTGCTTCTTATATCAGTAAAGCAGAGAGGACATTGGAAAACTTGAAATCTGTTTCAATGGATTGTTCTGAAATGGAAAAGCAGAAACAACTTCGCACTGTTGCCAGTAAGTTTCTTACTCACAGAAAAGTCAACGCCCAGGGAGCAACATATAGGGTGCTATCTTTGTTACTTTAACAAGCAACGAGTGGTCATTCTAACCAATCCACCAGCAGAGAGAGTGAAGTTGCTGAAACATCAGTCCATCATTACACAAATGGAAGATGATGATGAAGACATATATATCAGACAGGAATCATAGACAATGTCCTTGACAACCAGGATCATTTGATGTTATGTATTTGGCTGAATCTGGTACTACTTAAGCAACGTCTTTGTCAAAAGTAGAAAGGAAAGATAATATTCCTAATATCTTAGATCCCGAAGATGACATTGTTCCCCCACAATACATCGATCTATTTGATGGAAAGCTATTTAACAAACAAAGAAAGTGTCACAGAAAAGACTTAGAAAACCCCCACATATTCCTTACTTCTTCTGTACTTGCCCTGTTGTGATGAGGAAAGAGATTTGGGAACTTTGGATTTTACATCTGACTATTTCCATATACATTTAGATCGCATTAGCAACATGATGCAGATCACTGTGACCTGATAGAGAGTGCATTAGAGGACAGAAAAAGTGGACCGCCTGATACAGGTGTCTGCGCACAACTAACCCCTGAGACAGTACAAACCAACTGAGATGGTTTTGAGGAAGGTTGTACAGAGGATGCTGCAGATCAACACATGAACCAAGAAAACCACAACATTCCAACTGGTGATCCTTATTTAGAATATCCTACAGCAAAGTATGAAGTTTCATCATACCAAATATCCACTAGAGGAATCATATTCATTGATTTCATTCCCTGAACAGTGAACAAACTCGAGTAGATTATTTTTTTTAACTAACAAATTTTGTCAGAGCAGAAAGAAACCTCCACATCTAGACCCATTTTATATCTTTGTCAATGGTGGGGCTAGAACAGAGTAATTCCATCTGATGAAGGCAATTCATGAAACTGCATTTCGTTTTTTAGGCCAATCATTGATACACCAACTGATATTACATGACTACAGCTTCAGATGGTATGGCACTCCATACAGTTTCCTACTTCCAGTCATGAAAGGATTCTCAAAACCGCTCTCTCAGGACAAAATCAACTCTATAAAGGTTAAATTGCAATGTGTCAAAATCATCATAATAAATGGAATTTCTATAGTTGGTGTAGATATGTTCCTCTTCCTTCACAGACGCTTACAAGAGATTACTAGAAAAATTAAGACATTTGGAGGCTAATAAGCATATTTGAGTTTGGAGACCTGTTCCAGCTGCCATGCACCACCTGCACAGAAAGCGTTGTATTGATAACCCATCTGATGAAATGGCAAAGTTGTATGGCTCATTTTTAAAAAAAAAACATTTCAAAGTAGTGGAGCTGAGTGGGATCATGAGGCAGAGAAGTATTTCATTTGTCAAATTTCTTGATTGGGTGAGAACTGGACAGCAAACTGATGAAGACATCACCCTGTTACAATCTAGGAAAACTTCTGCACCACCAGGGGACATCCTACATGTACATATATATACAACAAATGCATCAGTCACCAGTATAATACTGATTAACTGGAGGGTCTTTCTACACAAAAATATACAATAACAACACACAACTCAAAGAAGGATACAACCACTGGTACTCTAACAGTTAATCTATCGGATACATCTACACAAACAATCTTCGTACAACACTGATTTTGTTGGTGCAAGGGTCATGCACATATACAACGTCAGTACTTCTGATGGATTAGTCAATGGGGTAAAGGAAACGGTGAAAAGATTTATTCCTCAACCATAGATTGGTGACATGGCTGAAAACTATCAACCAAGGTTAATGTAGTAATTTTTGATAACTTAGATGTTGGCAAACAGATTGGACAGTTATACAGACGACATAGTCCAGCTGGTTTTCCATTATCTTTACCAATTATAAGACAGCTAATTCAACTTCAGCTAGGAAATCACTCAACAGTTAGTAGAATCCATTACCAGTCTCTTTAACATTGTTCTGGGCCACAACTATCTATAAGGTACAAGGGGAGACACTCAACAGCATAACAGTCCATTGTAATGGTTATTTTCAACCTCGTCAATTGTATGTTGCAATCAGTCGTCTGCACTTGACACATTTTACTTCAAAAAATCAAAACAATAACATAAGCAAATATACTACAGGAGACAATGAAGTTTGTTGTTGATAAACCACTTAAAAATCTGTTCCAAGGGCCAGTTGTACCCTCAGTGTTGCAGTTATATGTACACAGTCTCTCCCTTGTCACCTGAAAGATGTGATGAATCGCCCATCAGCTCAGTCAGCACATGGAATTGGAGTAACTGAATCGTTTTTATGCCAAAAGATACATACAATACAGTGGAAATCCCAAATTGCAATATGTACAGAAAAGACAGAGTTCACTCTCTGAAAACTTCTACCCTGCTGACATCTAGATCATCTTATGAAGCCCTTGGAGGAGTAGCTATGTATGTGCATGAACAGTTTGTTGCATCAAATATTAACAAGAAGATACCTTTGCCAGTTGAGTGTCATGCATTAATTATACAGAACAGGTACACTGACGGAAGACTATGTTTTGCCATTGCATACAAACTCCAATCCAAAATTTAAAATAATTTCTGATGAAAATGGACACCGTGATGAAACACCTTCCCCATCTGAACATACCAACAGTGATATTGGGAGACTACTCCAAGAATCGAGTGATCCAAAAGCCATTCTGCAATTCTTTAAACAAATGTTTACGTTGCTCACACTAACGAGGGATCACCTCTTGATCACAATGTCTGCAATTCCAAATCCCTTCGAATATTATTCCAACAATTCAGGCAACACATTTCTCATAGCACTCCTTACATACAGATTATAGTCCCACAGAAGAAAACGTCCATATACAGAAGTCATGCTATAAATTCACTAAAAACTACATGTAATGTCAAATCTAATTTGATGTGAACATCAGATGTCATGTTATATGTATTCAGGGAGGAACTTTACTTAATGTCAGATGTCATGTGATATGAACCCAGGGAGGAACTTTTTACTTTATGCTAGATGTTGTGTGATTTGTATTCAGGGTGGAACTTTGCATATTGTCAGATGGCATGTGATATGAATCCAATGGACAACTTTTTACTTAACGTCAGATGTCATATGAAGAACTTTTTGCTTAATGTCGAATGTCATGTGATATGAATCCAGGGAGAAACTGTATTTAAATGTGGACATGAATCCAGTAATACACCTTAAGTCAGATGTCAAGTGATGTATTGTAAAGGTACAAAATATTTTACATCTTTAATACACATTCCGCTTGCGAAGTGGGGGATTCATAGTGATGTAAGACCGGTCGCGGTGGCTCAGTGGTAGAGCTCTCGCCTCGTGATCGGAGGTCGTGTGTTCGAGCTCGTGCTCGTACTCGGCTGTCAAACCTAAGACGTTAAAATAGTAGTGATTGCTCCTTTCGCCAAGAGCTCGGCATTTTAAGAAGTGAGATCACGGGTCTTTCGGATATGACCTTAAAAACGGAAATTCCCGTGTCGCAGCATGTGTGGCAACGCAAAAGAACCCTCACTGCTAAAAGCCATGAGTGCTAAGCATAGGTCTAAATTTGCAGCCCTTCACCGGCAATGATAACGTCTCAATATGAGTGAAAATTCTCGACGGGAAGAAAAACAACAAATAATCAATCAATCAATCAGATCATAGTGATGTAAAGGCAAAAGATAACGAACATTTATCACGTTAGTCCCAATAGAATACAAAAACAAGAGTTGGGCAAACACGGATCAACTGGACACACCAAAGGTGGGATCAGATTGCCTAGGAGGAGTAAGCATCCCCGGTGACCGATCACACCCGCGTGAGCCCAGTCTTATCAGGTAAAACGTGTAACCCATAGTCAAGTCAGTGTATTGAAAAACGGCTTACATGTAACAATTGCTATGAAACACATCAGAGGCATTTGACCCAATGGCAGGCCATGCTGGCAAACTAAATCGTTATAACGACTATAGATCTATTCGTCCATCTCCCATACCCTACTCCTCTAAAACCGCTGAACAGAAATCTAGGAAACTTTTAGGGATTCTTTGTTACATACTGCCGATGTGCACTTCCCATTTTAAATTTTGATCTGAATAATTTAGTGAGGGTGTCGCTTAGTGAGCTTTGCTCACAGTACTTCTAACTGTGCTAGGGTTTTTTTTAAAATCTTTTTTTATGGAGAAGGGGTCAGGACAATGAATTTTGAATTCACAACTCATAACATACACATTCACTAAAACACCAATATTCTCAATAATGAAGTTAGCTGCAGATTTGTCGTTCTATGTGGAGAAATATTGGGACTGGCTGGTTTGACCCAGATCTGCAGCTATATATAACGAATTGCGATGAAAACGGGATAAATCAAAATAGCAGACTTCGATAAATTTAGGAATGAAGCTAATTTTGAGATATGTCAGAATTAGCTTCATTCCTTATACTCTAAAACAAAGACATAACCACACTGTACAATATCAAACTCCATACAGTGTCAATTTCCCTATGAATAATGATATATGGAGTTGTCGCGTAACGGAACATACTGAGCTGACCGGAGCTTGGTACAATATTTGGTTTATAAAAGAAGAAAACAAACGTTAACAATAAAAAGAATTTGCGCCTCGTCAAGATTCGCTGTATTTAAGATCGTAGCGGCTAGGCTAGCCGCTAAACTAGATGTGAGCAAACTGTATAGAATTAACCCTTGTAACATATAGTCCTACGTAAAGCTAGTCTACCACATTGTTCAAAACCGTAGCNATAATCTAAATCTTTTGAGCGAACTGTATAGAATTAACGCTTGTAACATGTAGTCCTACGTAGGGCTAGTCTACCACATTGTTCAAAACCGTAGCGCTACGGTTGAGAAGTACGCAGGCGAGCTCGCTACGATCATGAGCGCAGCCCTAGATTAACCTAGCAACATGGATTCACTTAAGCAACGTACCTCGAACAAGAAGGTTAATCATTATGTACTAAATTTCTTTTTTCTGAACTTGTGCGATATAGATAAAATTAAATCAAAGTTTTTGAAAATACATGACGGGTTGAGCTGTAACGGATTTAAACACGCTTCCTGAAAAGTATGGTATGTATGCTGCGCGGTGTGAAGCATTGCAGCAATCGTAAATGCTCGGTTTACGGAAAATGACGAGCGTGATCAGTTCATACTCTCGTGTAATTATTTGTCAGATCAACGTTCTTCTTTGATCACAAGTGCAGCGTATTTATGAGGAAATGGCCATCGTTACATATTATTGTGTACGTGTACAATTTGTATAAACGAACTGACCAACGGCAAAAACATTGGAAGTGTAAATACACGTACATGAATGAAAACTCAAACCCTGAGAATTACGCTTAACTTAGAATATATTTTATATTGCTACATTCAAGTCTACAACTCACAAGTTATTCCCCAAGTTTCCAATAATCAAAATTGGGGGGGGGGGGGGGG
>CAJDSM010028204.1:7076-18281 GCA_903981925.1 Ostrea lurida
TTGTTGTTGTTGAGAGAGATTGCACCTGTGCTTGAAAGATATTTTAGGAAATGGATATCACTGTGTCTTCCAGTAGGAAGTAAGTTGTTTCGTGGTAAACCTATTGGAGTGGAGATTGTCGTTTTCTCAAGCCGAATTAAAACTAGTGTCTACCATGATCAGTACACAATTTCTGGTTTAGCGGACTCCTGAAAATATTTCTAAAGGAGATAGTCAATCAGTGGCTGGTGGAACCATTGCTATGTTCTTATTCCTAAACAACCGTATTCTGGATGATACAGGCGGGGTCTGTTGAGTGGTGCCCTAACTATTTACTGAATTGTTTCTGGAAGTGTTTCAAATACCTCATTGACTGTGTTTATAGCGGCGTGTTCCCCTATTTTTTCATTCCGCAGTACAATATGTTTATCAACAAAGTGACGGGTAGTCCAGGCGTTGCTCGCTATGAACAGCTTTATCAGTATTACAGAATGGGCGTGTCCTGTCTGCTGCTTAGCCCAACCCTCAGCTCAATCCTAGAACCAGCCCTCAGCAGTCCAACATTTAGTATTCCCTCTGCCGAAGGACATATCAAAACTGTGGCGGATATCGATACGGTTATCTACAGTGAAATTCCGCCTCTCGGTCAGGATTTCAAAAGTCCTAGTTGTCATTTCATAGTTTTGATGACATTAGAAAGATTAACACGGTTATCACATTCACCCTACAAAACATTAGCATTGCAACATTATACAGCGGGTGTTCTCATCCACACGGCCTTCATGATAGCTAACAATATTTCATACCACACACATAGAAACTTGTATACATCAGACAAAATTGTCTGTAACATTCTGAAACTGGCATCAAGGGTAGGTCCTGTGTCCGATTCACTGTATCTCGCCTTGTATTACTATAGAACAGGTAGATACAATGAAGCACTCCGTGTCACTTATCTCACTAAACAAAGACTATCACAGCCCTTTATCATGTATTACAATGATGTAGACAGACATAGATACAGTGAGGCTGTAGGTAGTCGGTCTCTGTCTAGGAGAATGAAAACAGCCTGGGTACGCGATGTGAAGTTGTACATTGAAGTCCACTATATTGATGAATTAATGTTAGAACAGGAAGTGAGTAAACAAAACGGTGTACCTCTCTTATACATTCCCCCGTTTGTGTTGACAGACATGCTATTGGTGTTATCTCACTACAGACTAGGTAACAGATCCCAGTATCTACAGTCACTGACAGACCTACAGACCCTGCTGATCTATGATGATGGTAGATATGTACCGTTACGTTACAGGGACCTGTCGTGGCAGATACTGGGGATCTGTCAGCATGTTGTGGGGGACTTACACGGGGCGTTACACTCTTATCAAGAGTCACTTAGACAAAAACAATCTCAGAAAATACAGACAGCTACAGAAAATAGAATAGCGTTTGTTGAACGTCAACTACACAGAAATACATCCTTATAAAACTGTATATACTTATCTTGTACATGCGGAAAGGAAAACGTGTGAACATCAGTATTAAATGCACATGTACATATGTATGTATATCAGAATATGCATCAGTTAGATAATGAAGTGGTGAACTGTGATAGAAGATACTTGATTTTTTTTCAGATTCCGAAGTCAATCTGTAATGAGCTAAGTACCAAAGATAATGCCTCGCTTATAGCTTTGACAATGTTGTAATCAATGTGTAACAACACAAGATGTTAGATAAATGGTGGGCTCAATAAATTAAATTCAAGCATAAAGACTGCGAGTTTTCGAGAAATATTACTATATTAAAGAGACACTATGTAATTAACCAGATGACCTTAGTCCATGCCTTCCTAATTTATGCGCAAAAAATACTACTGAAAATTTTCGCCAGACATTTTTCAATTTTTGTTGCAGTTGTAGAATGAGTAAGGTGCGACATAGTTTGTCAAAACATTCGCCATTTATAAATTGAAAATTCGCGAGTTTAAACCAAAAAGATTGTAATACGTTTTGCGCCATAACAAAAAAAAAAATGATATAAATATAAAAATAAAACAAAAAAAAAACCCAAACACCCACCCCCCCCCCAACAATAGAGTTATCCCAACCTTTCAATCTGGACACTCTTGTACAAGTATGGTGCCAGTAAGATTTTCAGATTATCGGAGAAGGAAGGGGCGAGAGCTAGAACCAGAAATCAACTAGAACCAATAAAGTGCAGATAATATAGACTCTATTTTAGTGGGATGTCAAATGTTTAACGCTTCGTTTGATAAACCATATGACGAGGACTCGCCGGGTAGGCGGGATTCCTTGGGTTAGAGTATAGGTCTAACATCCCTCGTATATCGTAAAGGGGGCGTACTAATATGGCGGCTACAATGCGCCAGAAGTCGCGATGTCGGAGACCATGAGAAATAATGCGAGAGCCCCGGTGTCACAGCAGTGTCGCATGCGAAAAAATAGATCCCTCCGTCAACAGGCTCGCGCAGTTGGCCAGAGCATTAGACCTAAATTTTGCAGCCCTTCCACCGGGCATGTTGTCGTGATGCGACTTCTCCAAATACTAGAGGTGAAAATAAATTCCTTTGAGTTTGGAACGCGTAAACAGTAAATAATAATTACTAAAGCCTTACCGTCAAACACAATGAAGCCGAACTCACGAGAAGCGGACCCCAAGCAGACGCAGGAAAAACGATCACATGGTTTAAAAAGAAAAACATGGTGTTAGTCTAATTCTCTATTGTATTAATTTATATTTTACGGCCACTTAGAAGGAATTATTTTGTCTGGGAGTAGTATAATTCATCTTATAGGTGTGTTTCCTGATAATGTCCTTCAATACATTTCCACAAGGCTATTGTATTATGCTAAAATCACCTGATAGGTAAAATGTCGAGTCAGCTTGAATGCAAAACTTTGAATATCGAGTAATATGATTGTTTCACCTAAGCGCACAGAGACGGCAGAGCTACGCATAGGTGCATTTATAAGTACGAACGATATTATTTTTCATTATATAAATCCCGATACACGTATTTTAAAGTGCACTGAAGTTTGAAAAATTATGCTTCTAGCTAGTGTATCCTTTATGTTTTTTATGGTAAGGTATTCATATGTCCATACGTTTTGCAATTTCTGTAAACATCTAACTCTGAGTCACAAATGTAACCTATCGATTTCAAACAAGACTCGAACGGGTTTTCGAAATCACAAGCGCCTCTTCCTCTATAATATTTACTCTTAGTACTAACATGCCACAACGTTATTCTAGGACAGTGTTTCCTAAATACCTATGTATACCTGAGAAATATTTTTCTTGCTCTGCAGCAAAGGTGGATAGCAAACTTCGTGAAATTGTAGAAACTGCTGGTAAAATTTGGACTGAACCTTATCTTAAACGAAAGCATGTATTAGCTCCGATTTACCTATTGGTGAAAAATGTGAAGGATGAACGAACGGTGATCATATAAAGTACGTCCTCAAATGGAAAACTCTACAACATAGGACGTTGGGCCACCACTGGAACTTCTGTCTAGTTCTTTCGAGGAGTGAGCAGCCCGTGACGACAGTCTACATCTCACCGTGACCATAGTGCTCTTTGAATCAGGGCTAAACCAGAGCAACAAGTAGGTCTTAAATCATTATATCTGGTGATAATTGCCGGTCCAAGTAATTGAGCATAGGAAAAACATGTATTTGATCCAATGATAGTGTTTGCTATTAAGCAAAACTAATCGTAATAATCAAGGGAATTATACAATTACTTTCTAATTGGTTTTAACGAGATCCAAAAAATTGGAACTCCTGTAATGCAACCACATTAAACTTTTTTGGTCAGCAAGCTGCCTCTTATCATAAACAGATACATGATCTGTCAGTAGTTGAATGCTAGAGCACTATAATCTCGCACGGCCGATTATAGGAACACAAATACTGCGATACTCTGAAAATATTGAGTTAGTTGAAAATGGAGAATCATGAAATCATCCCGTTATACCATAAAGATGTGTCTAACCATAAAAAATAATAACATGAATAATGAAGGAGGTGACCGACGAAGCTCATCGGTGTCTTCATTCAATTTCGAGCTTTAATATTTGATATTTGATCGCGCTCTGACGAAAATAAATATTAAACCATCGAGCTAAATGTCGTCGGATATACCTAATGTCGAAGTGAAGGCACAACATGCGATTTTTTCCTGTCATGTAGAAGAATTTGTGAAATATAACACAATGACTCTGTAATACACAAGACTCCTCAACCATACATTTCAGTGCTCAGTTCTTAAAGAAGCGACATATTGACTTCCGTGCCATGATAATTCCAACATGACTTTTCAAAAGGCGTGAATGTCAAATATGTAGGAGTAGTATTGTTCTATGAACATTATGCCAAACAATTATTTTAAAGTAGAAATGCATGGCATGCACAAGAAAAATTTATTGGGCATGCTCAATACAACCGGATATTGAGGAACAGGAGATAAAGTTCATTCCATCTCGACCATCTTTGTTACAAAAGTTTGGTAACTTTATACACATACACTAGTTTCTTTTCAAGAGCAACATGACGTACCACAATTGTCAACTTTTCAATCTTTGGCGAAATAAACATGCAAAAAATACAGCCAGTCATTCCTTGAGTCAAAATCGTCTAACTAATGAACTTCTATCTAATTCTGAATATGACCAGTTCTTTCATACTCAAATTTCTGAATTATCTTATAAATTCTATCTAACCGCGATCAACATATTGTGCTAAGTGGTTAACAGTAGGAAACGTATTACTTCAATTATAAATATACCGATTCTCGCCTTTCGTTCGAATTCTGGTGTCTACAATTGATTGTTTGCCTTTATAACCCACTGAGTTGGCAGCCTTACTCGTTGCTTTCGGTGTATGTGTTTGACACCTACACCTATTCAGCTTTCGTTTGTTCTCTGGGGTTCGTCTCAGGCTCAGATGATCGGAAAGATCTATAACGTTCGAGCCCGTGCTCGGACCCGGCCTGCGTAAGAAGGTAGCGATTGCTTCATTCGTGTCATAGAGCTGTGAGTTACACTTTTAGACCTGAATGTTAGAATCAACATCGGGTATTTTGGATATGACCTTCTAAAACGGACAGGTCCATTGTTGCAGCTTGGCTCAGGAAATTGAGGCGCACAGCATAGATCTTGAGCAGACAGATACAAGGTCTTTGTCAACACTTGTGCACGGAGCAAAAAAACTCACTGCTTAAACCCTAGCACGAGTAGATAAGTCATAGGTTGTAGTTCTTGCAGTCCCTCAGCCAGGCAGTGTGTCGTCATAATACAGTCGTCGGATCTTTACTCATGCGGGTATCTGAGGCAACTGAACATAATCTAATCAAGTATCAATAGATACGTGTTTCCTTCTTGATTCACCTTTTCATTATCGTTGTCCTTGGATCCCGTGTCGTTTTCCACACTCTTTGAAGTTTGTATTCCTTAAAGGCGATTTTTGTAAGACTTCCTTATCTCTCGAACCTTTTTCTGTCAATAATTCAAAAGAATAATGAAAACTCTGTGACATTACCCATATAATATTAAATTTGTCTTATCCAATTCATGATTTATGTTAAATAATTGATTTCGCTTCTGCTTTTTATTGTGTAAGTTTGTGGAGCTTGCTCAGGTTTGAGAACCATTCGCCAATGATTAGTCGCTGATACATATATACTGTTTTTGTAACACATATTGGATCTGCATCAACAAGCTTTTCTAACGGAGGTGTGGTTTTATCATGGTTACGATAAACTTCCTTATTACAGGGGCTACTACAAACATTGCTCTCTATTGCTCTGGGGCTGCATTGAAAGCAGTGCTTGCTCAGATGAAGTTCACAGGACAGAAGAAGACTATTGCGCTGCGGCAAATGATTATAGAGAGGTCGATTACAGGTGAACGTCACTGAGTGTATAGACTCAGGAGGGTGTGTAAACATCCGAACGAGATCTGGACGTTCAGTAATCGCCGTGCTGGGTGTGTGGTTCGTTGGCTGTGGAAATGCAAAACACAGTCGAAATGGGTATGTGAGGTTTGTATTTCTGGTATCTTAATTCATTTTCTTGTATGAATAGTATCCACTGCGAATTATTAGACACAAGTTTAATATCGGCTGTATGGAATGAAATAAAAGCCTTATAGTTAGATTTATTGTTACCAACAACATCTGGTTTAAATCGTGTCACCAGCCATATACAAATCCCGGCCCGATATTTGCGTAATTGTTCTTTGTCCCATATTTGAATAAATTCTCATCTATGATCAGCAAAATGACTAGGCACCGAGGGGGTCGGGGACGGGGGCCACGCCACGATATCTTAAGAAGTGGTTAATTTAAAGTCGCAGTAAATATCGTAGCTAGTGTGGGGATGGCGCCGTGTTTTAGGAGGGAGGGAGCGTTCGCGATGGTTATTCCATTCAGATAAAAATAACTGTTTTACCTAAATTTATAAATTCGGAGTGGGACTAGTATAATATCAATGATTTTAATATCTTTACTCTGCAAGCTTTATGTCAAAATAAGAATCTATTGTATTGTGGAAAACTGGCACTCCTATCTTCTGATATCGTGGCTTTTTAGGCAATGTTAATCAACAAATCGAGACAAGCCTATAATATATATCTTGATTCCTTTTTTTATCTCTGTTGCTAATATACTCGCATCCATACCACTCCCTGCAATATGCAGTTAAAGCTTGTATGCACATGGACAGGCGTCTGAGGTGCGTTATTTAATCTGCATAGTGTTAGAGGTCGTCCATACGATATTTTAGACACGTATCATGGAGAATTTTTGATGTCTATTCCAACGTCTGTATTAAATACGTTGTTGAACTATAGGTTCATATCCGCAGTAGTATATCGTATCATGTCCAACAAATTACAGTTGTGTCCTCCACGTTACCTTCAAAATTCCTGTGGTAAACCTCCCGATTAAATTCAGAGATAGATGTATAAAACACGCGATCACACAATGCAGCCACTACTCATCTGGTATCTAAGAATGTAGTCCTTGACAACATAGTCAAGTGCTTTCTCTCTGTTTCCGCGTCACGTCCGCTCCCATTTTCTGTGGCCCTGGTGCCACAGGTCCTTGGCGTTCTGCCCTTTGTTGATCTTATACTCATGAGATTAATATTTGTGGTCCAGCCCCGCAGCGGGGTGCTTCGAGACCTCACTATCCAGCGCCAGGTTACACTCGTCCCTATGGCACTGTTTCATTTTTTTTTTACTATATTGAGGACTCCCGCTATTGCTGGTATTAGTCTAATGTACGAACCTCAGGCGTGGATACTTGTTTGCTGAGTAACGAGTAGTGGGAGGTAGCAGCGCAGTGCCTTGGTCGTCTGTGCCGAACAGAAATAGTTCACTGAGGTGTGATGTACTATGGCCATGTCCCTCAATAGTGTGCCATATATCTCGTGTGTTAGTGCGGGGTCCACATCCGAAGTGTCTCCTATTTTTCACTGTTTCCGCTGGCCTTGTCATTACAAGCACCGACTCGTGTTGTTGAGAGTGGGGTGCGGCGTGAGGGATTCCGAGCATAGGAGTGAACCTTCATACCACTTTATCCTTGTCCTATCTGTTATAAAATCATGGTGGTAGGAGATGGATATTGGCAACGGGACCCGGGCGTTAGAACCCGCGGTCTTGCTATCTTGTACCTGTTTATGCGTCTGGCTTTACCTGCTCCTGCAAAAACAACAAGGTCATACTTATGAAATCTCGTCAAATCAATGTCTAATTCTAAAGTACAGTTGAACATCGTTATCATGCAACACTGATATCTCGAATGACTCCATGCAAATGGAAGTCTTGACTACTAATTCTTTAAGTATTTTACCCCCTAAATACTTGAATTCCTACGGAACATATCGATTTCTCAAGTGCGCATTGATTTTGAGATTAAAGAGTTTGACTGTATCTGAATCAATATCTGTTGGCCCAAATTAATTCTCACATCTCTAGAGACATACCAAACTTACAGGCATGTAAGCGTCAGCAGCACCGACAGGAAGTACTTATGTTTCCCCCATCATGTACCCCTTCACCAGATCTGTCTGACGATGACTGTAGAAAAAAGATAACATAAATAGTGCATTGGAGGTCTGATCATAAAGGCAACAAACTTTGATTGCGGAAAAAACAAGTGTTATGTATTACTTTCAACATAATTTTTCCCGTCATTCATTGTAATTTAATTAATAATTCATCCATTATGGTCTTACATTTTCTGCAACTAACACTATCAAGATTCAAAATCTTGGCCGCAGAATGAACACAGGCAGGGAGCCGTAACTTCCGCGAGCCGAGCCTGTAGAAACTTCAGGACGCTACGGGAAAATCCCACTAGAATAAAGGCCTGTGCTATAAACAATATTCACAGAAAATAATTTAGACAGAAAATATCTGTACCATTTCTTATATACACTAATTAAATGTTTGAAACTTAAATCAAAAATACTGTGTCTTACAGCAAAAATATTTTATTCAACACACTACCATGTATATAACTGAGGTAGGTCTTAACTAAACTACCTGCCCAGGGGCACCTAATCCAGGAAGTTCCCCAACAGGGTCTAGGGATCTCAGTCGTGTACCTGACTCAACAAACACCTGAAATACACCAAAAAATCAAGCCTGAAAATATCAACAACATGTAAAACATGATCAACATAAAAGAATTCATTTTCTGACAGTAATGTTATTCCCCAAGTAATGTTTTATTCCCTTTGAAGATGGAAATACACGCAAAATTTTTTCAATAATAAAAAATTTTTAATACGAAAAACTTTTTTTATATGCCCTGCAAGGGTTCGCTATAACCATATTTACTCACAGTGTAATAAGGCAGACTCTGTATCATAAATAATCATCTCTAGTACTGTACATCAAACTTTTGTACCATAAAACAAGCTATAATAAATAATACATGTAACAATGCATTTATTGGAATAATTCTGTATGTTTAAAATTAGCATGATGTTATTATCCCTGCTACTTATTTTTCACTATATAAAAGTAAATCGATATAATTTACTGATTCCCTGAAAATATCCTGTAAAAGACTGATTCCCGTGAAATACAGACTATCCTCCTGCAAAAAGTGTGACAGTCTGGATGAACTAATCACACACATTACTTTCGGAACAACTTAGCAATTTCTTCAAGTTAAGGCCAACTTCCGATACGTTCTCGAATGCCAAATAGAAATGCGTCAGTAGTTTTTTCAGCCAATAGTCACTGAATTAGCGTCACGTGTTACGGCCAGCGCTATTGTTACGTCCACCATGCTTTGTAAACCGTTTACGTTGTTAGTAACATGCGCGCAACTAACGGCAATTATTGAGGTTTGATGATTTAAAAGGAAATCATGTAGATATGTTACAAATGCCAAAAGAAACTCGTTTAACGCATTGTTCTGTCCTTGTTAGAAAACTTATATGCAACCCGGAAAAAAACATGGATTCTATCAAAAATATCGAGGCGACAGGCTGGGCTCCACGAACAGATTTAAGTGAACTGGCTATCGGCGAAAATTTATTATCTATATTGTTAAATTTGTATCGGGTATAGATAAAACAGTTAACCGCAATCACTGAGGGAGTTAGTAAGATTCCAGTTCCCCGAAGCCAGGAATATTTCCCCGAGGCCTAACCGCCTTGGAAATAATCCTGGCTTTGGGGAACTGGAATCTTGGCTAATTCCCTCAGTGATATGTGTTAACTGTATATAAACACGCATGCCTAGATTCTACCTGTAGGACGAACTAGGCAAGCTGTTCTGGGGGTGTTCCGTTTCTCCGACCCGTACGATTAGCCACACCTGAAAGGCGCGTCCAGCTGCTCTGTTGAAAGAAAAAGGACTGTGGTGAAACTGGGCGTTCTCGTCTTCCAGCAAGGTAGGTAAACTGTCGCAGCGCAAATGTCCAGGGCAGGTCCCAGGCTTGGCCTAGATCACACAAAGGATTGAGGAGATGAGTGAGTACGACAAAGTTCAGCAATTAACTACTGTAGAAATCAACTTCTATAACCACAGAAAATCAACTTATCCACAGAAATCAACTTACTACCACAGAAAATGCCAACAATCAACCCAGAAATCAACTTCTACCGACAGAAATCAAAAATCAACAACAGAAATCAACTTATACCACATGAATATCAACAACAACCCACAGAAATCACTTATACCACAGAAATCAAACTTGAGAGGACAGAAATCAACAATCCACCCAGTAAAATTAAACTTATACACAGAAATCAACAATTCACGCAATCAGAAATTAACATTATAAAACACATGAAAAAATCAACAAGCAACCACAGAAAATCACACCACAGAAATCAATAGTGGTATTGAGAATTCAGACTCCACAAAACACAAGGATTTGCTGAATTTGGATACACATTGATTTTGAGATGAAGGAAACTGAATTAATGCTGCAATATTGGAGACACTATTAAAATAACTACAAGAAAAGGACAGGATGACCTTGTTGATAATTTTTCTGAACATCTCACTCACCACATCGGATGTTGGTACGTGGGTGGTAAGCGGGGACTTGACATCGGTGTACAGTTGTATGACCTCATAATCCTCTCAGCCAATAGGAAGTTACGGAATAAACTGGCCACTAATAAGTCCTGTCTGAAAAGCTTTTGGAATAACTCTGGAAAAAAAAAGGGCAACTTGTTCACCACTTAACATGAAAGCAAATTAGGAATTAGTGCAGTAATAAATTTAATTTCTGTACTTATTTACATGCTTTTTATGGAAAGAATTTATTAAAACATAGATACATGTACACGAATCTGTACAGTAGAACACAGTTACAGTAAACAAACTTAAATGAATGCATGCTGAAAGCAAAGTGATTGTCATTCCTTGTAGTTCAAAACATGCTGTGAACTTTATAATGGATATAACAAATTCCTTTTATATTGAATCAAAGTTGTTTGCCCCAAGTGCTTCCCAATAAGTGTGTTTTATGCTACATAATTTTGTTACCTTATTCAAAATTCTCACAATACGACAAAATGAGAGACCGCTTTACCTCTTGGCAGTGTGTTCCAGGCGATGGTATCTGTGATGGCGGTAAAAATCCAGTTCAGTTCCCCTAACATGGTTCTTCTGTCATTAAGCTGACCCGGAACTCTGCAAATTTGGTTCATTCATAACTAAATTGTGTA
>CAJDSM010028206.1:4384-21200 GCA_903981925.1 Ostrea lurida
ACCCTGCCAAGAATCCATATAACCAATAATGGATTGTTGCTACTTAAAAAAGAAAAGTTGACAATGGAGATACTGCAATCGTCCCGTTTGCCATAATGTTGAGTTGTTAGTTAACTGTTAATATGTATGTTCAATAATATATCCAAGTACGAAACAACTAATTTTTCTCGAGAGGTTGCTATCCAATCTATGTAAACAGGTTGAATTTCAATAAACTTATCACCATTAAACTCAGAAATGTCAGCAGTTTCTTGGCAAATCTTCAAGAAGCAAATAATAATTCTGCTCAGTGACTGCAGGTATTAATCTTACTGAAAATCAACAGAGCAATTCTATATATTTTGAGTTAATTATATATCTCTAAAATAATTGATCACTACATTATTTCAAAATTATGTCTAGAATACACAAGTATGTATTTAAATGCTGAAACATCTAGAAAAATTGGGCAAGTAATTAAAAAAGAAACATTTGAATGAATTACACAGCAACATATATAGTTCTTTGGGTTTTATATTGAAAAATACCACAAGGAAACGTCAGATTGAGGGTTCCGGACACTCATTACACTCTGCCTCTATCGGATACGTCTATATACGTCTAACGGCTGATCAATTCTAGTCGAAGTGGTTGACTATGCTTATGGAGCAGACATCTTTGTTGCGTGACATTCCCTCTTTCATCCCAATCTCGTTTCATTTGGAAAACAACTTCAGGATTTATATTTCTCGCTAGGTGCTCAGGGCATGCCAAGTTCGATTTTAGGCTACTGCTGAACTGTATCATTAAAATAAACCCAATCCGATTCCTTAAAAGTCAAGGTTACACCAAGCAGTAAAGTTACCAAGATAAAAAGCTCTCCTGTTTCAAGGGATCAAAGTGTATGAAGTAATTGTATATAAAAAGAAATATAGAACCTACAATGTAAAACTAGTGACGTCTCTTTACGAGTGAAAGATTCCCGAAGTAGCAATACACAACAATCAATCGAATTGACATGTTATCATATATTCTTTGCAAAAACTCGCGAGACTCATTGTTTGCCGTTTTTATGTTTGCTTTAATGAGCGTCAGAAACAAGTTGTTTGAGAGCTGTCCAAACGGTACTAATACCCCCTCACAGGGCATCATTACATGTAATTAGAACTGGATATATTAGAAAAAGTATGTTACCTTCGACGCAGTTTTGAACATTTATAAAAACCGCTGTTCATATAAAAGTTATATCGCAATGCTTAGTTTAATTCCCATCACTATGCTTATTTCCTTGAAGTATGTTAAATTACCAGGAACAACTCCTAATCATATACCATCTTCAAGTTTGTATAGATCTTGTATAATATGATAATGTACATAATTACATTAAAGTTTGTATTGATCTTGTATACTTATGATAATAATTACATAATTACATTAACAAATTCAGGTCAAATGCAGCATACGGACCACAAGTTGCAAGAAACATTCCTAGATATGTCCTTTGTCAAGCGCGCATGCGTTTGCTTTACATTGAACATGTCATTGAGAACAAACTTAAATTTTTAAGCCAAAGCCACTGAAGCCCCAACATGTACGTCAGTTCAAGCATCCAAACAAGCTGAAAGAGACATTATTCTTTTCGCGAGTTATTGCACATGATTGGTTTGTACTGTGCTTGCCATTAGGTAAGAACTGGCTTATATATTTTTCCAAATGTAGGTCAGATCCAGAAACTGGACAATGGGTAGGATGTATCAGAACAAGCTTGTTTTGTTTTATACTCATCATACGATCTAAAGAGATATAACTACTGTTCTTGACCAGTCACTGAAGCACAAAATGTAGGTCAGATGAAGATCTTCCCAAGATGTGTCATATGAGAGAATTTACAACCTATATCTTACATGTATAGGTGTTTTTTGCCTTGTGTCTTTGGACGTATATCAACAGCAGGAGAGGATGATTCCAGTATAGTAGTTACCCATAGAGAAGTGGATAACTGTATGGCACATACCCTACCTATGTTTTAGTTTTGTTAGACTGTCATTTTCCTACTAGATTTGACTACGGGTAATCCCGTTTGCTAAAAATTTCGATTAAGGGCTCACGGAGGATGCTTACTCCTCCATGGCACCTGATCCTACCTTCGCTTTTGTCGGAGGTCCGTGTTACCCCACACTCGATTTTGTATATGTTTTTTTGGATTATGATTACATTTGACAATGCTAACTTCGCCTTTTTGTTGTAAATAATATAAAAAAGTACATTTTAAATTGCAGAAATTAAAAACGTAGATATATTTTCAAGATTTAAGATCTGTTGGCGCACTACTACATTCCATATATTCACAATTTATATAATTGTCGAGAGAGAGAGAGAGAGAGAGAGAGAGAGAGAGAGAGAGAGAGAGAGAGAGAGAGAGTATCAATCTGAATTTAGCTGAAATTTATTTGCAAGTATATTTGCATTGGGACACCGTATTCGTATGGAGACCACACAAGCTGTATATGCAATGTTACATTTAGAACTATGACATGGATTTAATGAAGTTAAGAGTTCTCTATCGTGCCAACGCCTTACACGAATTCAGCCTTGTTCTGTAATTCTTTCAGGACTCAAAATACAATAAAAAGTAAGTTTCATATAGATAATAGCACACTGGTTCACATTTATAACACATCCATCGTGAACAAAGAACACAAAAAATCAAAATACTTCAGAATTGTTTTAATAAACGTCGCTAAATTTAGAACTACATTCAACAGGGGTCCTATGGTATATAAATATATTTCAAGTTTTCAACTGATTCAAGTCATCTCAATATGCACTGTAGTCATCAGCGCCATATCCGCAACTGAACCCAACATAAAATTCACATATAACATTTTCATTGATAATACACTTAACAAAAACAACATGGAAGTCTGTGAGCTCGTTACTACTAACGAAATATACACAAATTCTAAGTTCAATCTACCTAATGATTAGATATATGTTTTACAAACTAGTACAGGTGTACGTCTAAATGTATATTAAGCATCACCATAGAGAAATTGCACAAATTCGCAGAGTAAATCCTAATTCTTACAGGCATACTGATTTTCTTTTATCATTGAAAGAAAACCATAATGTTTTTATTTGAAGAGAAGTTTTAGCAAATACATGTACAATAAAATCTGAAAATATACTACATAAAACAGAAGTATACCTTGTTCGCTTGTAAAAGTCATTAATATTCAGATGGGTTATATGAGCATTGTAAGTATGATTTTCTTAAAAAAAAGAACAATAATCACAATTCATCCCCATGTTTATGCGTAGGTGGTAAATTTATCTCATCAGCATTGACAAGCAAATGATAATAAAAGTTTACAGCTTGTTCATAATTATGAATTGAAAGTCTTTCGTTATTTCCATGAAAACGTTTGAGATCCTCTGGATACATAAAAGTGGGACTAAACCTGTAAATGTTCTTGGTGAAGCGGATGTAGTGTATTGTGTCAGTATTTCCTATCATCACACCTGTAAAAATTCAACAAAAGGTTAGTACAGGTATCAAGAACTAGGGAATGCAAAAGGTATCTTAGAACTAATATGTTAAAACGTTGTTTGAAACTCAATATCATTCCAAATAATTTTATGTTCATTATAACAATCTCATTTTACATTTACCAAACAACCTGTCATTGAGCATATTGCTGTCTGACATGTTTTATGCTCTTTGCAGACGGGTTTTGATTACGTGTTACTGTTTTTTTATAGAGATATAAGGTTTACAGTGGATGTATTGTATGTGACCGGTCGGTAGGGGATGCTCACTTCTCCTAGACACCTGATCTCACCTCTGGTACGTCCAGGGATCCAAGGTTGCCCTATTCTTAATTTTAAATTCTTAGGAGATTGATCACCGTTCTTTCTCTTCACTTTTTAATGAAATGCATCTAGAAACACGGCGGGTGTGACCGGTCAGCAGATGATGCTTACTCCTCAATGGCACCTGATCCTGCCTTTGCTTTTGTTGGTGGTCCGTGTTGCCCTACACTCGACTTTGTATATATGTTTTTGGGACTATGATTACGTTTAACACATTGTTTACTTCGCCAATTTATATTGATTCGTAACTTTACTATCCCGACTAATACGGAGCACGATCTGTGACCAATAACTGAACAGAAGGGTTTTAAGTTAAAATTATTCTAAATTTTGAAAAACAAAATCTGTCAGGAGAATGTTAACCTGCGGCGAGTTATTTTTTTTTATTGAAAATTTACATTATACAGCTTTTTATCTCTGGTATGTACAGGGGTCCATGTTTGCGCAACTCTTTTTATTTGTATTGCGTTTGGGACTTGCGATATTGATCATTGTTCGTTATCTTTGCCTTTATACCTATGCCTGTTCTACGTGTTTTTGTCTCCAAGTCTGAGCTCTGCAGGAGTTGTTTGTTTTATATTTATTCCATAAAAATCATTAAATATTGATCAAATCCCTAGCAATCTCGAAAAATACATCTACAGTATATCTAAAGATATAATTGGGCTAAAAAATTAAAACGAAGCTTCGTCTCCGAAAGCAATGTCTGTATGTGTACAGAAACATAAACTGGTCGCTGTGACATTTGTTTTAGGGTTCACTGGAATACAGCGCAATCTATTCAAATGAGATGGGTGGTATAACTGTTTACCAGCAATACTGTATATCTTATCAAAACATGAGTATGACATAATTTACATATAACAAATCTCGTTTAAAGTCATCATTTCGCAAATTACGGTCGCTATAATGACCTTGTTTGCGATTATAAATGATCACTAAGTCATATGTTGACTGATGTGTTTCATACCCTTTGTTAGACTGTCATTTTCCTACTAGATTTGACGACGGGTAATACCGTTTTCTTTATTTCGAATAAGGGCTCACGGCCGGTGTGACTAGTCGGCAGAGGATGCATACCCCTCCATGGCACCTGATCCTGCCTTCGCTTTTGTCGGAGGTCCGTGTTGCCCTTCACTCGACCTTGTATATATGTTTTTTGGGGACTATCATTACGTTTGACATATTGTTTACTTCGCCAATTTATATACCTAAAATAGTTTTCAGATCGTATCTTTTTTAATCTTACAACTATAATAATTGATATGTTCTAACTATTGTGAACATTATGAGTAATTAAATATATGCTATACATTACGAGTGATTTTTTTTCAGTGCATTCAAACCGCTTAATAACTGTAATCGTATTGTTGATATCAATAATGTCTAAATTTTCTGACCAACGATAAAATTACAGTAAAGGGGGGACTATTCGCGTGGGTTTTATCTTCGCTATATTCGCGATTACATTAACGATCGCGAAAATAAAACCATCGCGAAATGCTGTTCAATGTATTTGCTTAGATGATTATAATTAATTTTCTTTGCTTTCCGCGAAATTTAAACCATCACGAAATACCAAAAGATTAAAATCGCGAAATTTTAGCCCCGCGAAATTAAAGCCCTTTACAGTATTAAATACACGTCTTGATTAATTAAAAAATTCGTAACAATAGAATTTTACTTTATTTTCCAGCAGGAGATGGTCCATGTATTGATTAAATAATGAGCAGGCAGTGAAGACTTATTTGAGGGGAAATGATTTCCTCGTGGTTCCGCAATGGGTATGCCATAGGAATAATGCAGAATAATAAATATCATACAATCCTAGATTATTCTGGCGTTCAAGTACCATACATTAGGTTTCATCATCAAAACCGAAAGCCTCCAATACAGAATAATAGATAATATCTTAATTGTAACACAGAGCCTAGATTTTCGGGTGTTTATGTTTCACCATTACAGACCAAACCCTTCAATACAGAATAAAAAATATCATCCAAATTGAAACAGTAGCATTCTATAATTTCATGCCTAGGAATACAGTAACATTCTCTGATACCAGACCTGGTACTACAGTAGCATTGGTCCAGATTTGTCTTATGCTGTTCTTTATCGTCTGATAACCAAAATCATCATCGCCATACGGAGACATGGGGTGGGGCTCCATAGACGTTGCAACCCGAAGTTTCACTCGCTCGTCATTTATGACATTTTTGTCATATGCTAATACCTGAAAATGTTACAAAATGATAACCTTCTCAATTAAGGGTTGTTTTTTTTTTTTAGGTGTTCTGGTTTCAGTCTTACCATTTTGCTTTCGTGTTAAGACTTTCAACAATTATAGACATTACATAATAGGAAACACGTTACCATTTTCTATTTACGTCATACACGTAATTTAAAACCACAACCAAAACAATTAACAGTGCATTGAAATGTATGTCAAACATATTAGTTAAACAAAGGTGGGACTTATCCATGGCCTATATATTTCATGTATGCATGTTTAGATGCATAAATGTTGGAGAGAGAGAGAGAGAGAGAGAGAGAGAGGAGTAAGAGAGAGTTTCGAAATTTGAGTGTGAAAATTTCATCAATAAAAACTACTCTTTGTTTGATAAGTAAAAAAAGAAGATTGTTCCATCATTAGTATTCGACAGACATGCCAAATAATATAATCAATTTTACTACACAGAGTATCCTCTAATTATCAAGCATAATTTTATATCATATTCAAAAATGCATGTCATTGTAAAAGCTACCCATATCTGGGTTGCATTATTGACAAATGTGTAAAGATTTATAACTCTTATTTGTTTCCTATGCCATCAACGCAATTGGTTGTCTCTCTTTGACCCTATCAACTATTTTACAAGACGGTATATAAAAAACCTACTCTCGTCCACTCGTTACGTCTCTTCTTATGACATATCATTACATGTAGGGAGGTAAAATACAATAATTACCTACCTCCTTCACTTTATATAGTGATCTCTCTCATGGACTTATCACATTAAATGTAAATTGGGTATATATAAATCTTATACCTACTCCGATTCACTGCTTCGATCTCTCTTCGACATTTATCACAAATGTTTAAGATGGTACTTTATTTTTTTTTTAAAATAACTACCTCCATCCACTGTGAGAGTCTCTCTCTGACATTATCACTACATGTAGCGTATGGTATTAAATAATAACCACCTCCGTTCACTTTGGTCTCTCTCTGACATTATACACACATGATCATGGTATAAATATCCTGATGTACCTCTCCTTGTCTCTCTTGACATTATCCACTTTACTGTATTAGATGGGTATAGCAAAATATACCTACCCCGCCTTCAACTGGTTAGTCTCTCTCTAACATCTATCACATGTTACATGTAGATGGGTATATAATACCTTACCTCGTTCACTGTGTCTCTCTCTGACATATATCAAACCCTTACATGTAGAATGGTGTCTAAAATATAGCACCTCTCACTGAGCTCTCCTCTGACATTATCCACAATTACATGTAGGCATGGTAAAATCATTACCTACTCCTTCACTGTTTAGTTCCTCTCTACATTAATCACATATACATGTAGATGGGTATAAAATATACCTACCTCCTCTACTGTTTGTGCAGGATGTATACGATGATTGACCATTGCTGTTGCAGAAGATGGCAATACATTCACCTATTAAGGTATACAATACAGGGTTGAGATTATTTATAAGGATGATGAAGATGGAGTTACAATGAGTTTTTTATATAGTTTTTCTTTGTACAAATATTCAACAAAGAATATTGATATGTTAATATGAAAAAAAAAACACCACATAAATAAAACAGCTCTTTAAGCAACTGGGGGGGGGGGTGTAAATAATGGTGTTTTACTGACTTACCTTTACACCACCATTTACCATGGTTACTGAAGTTACAGTTCTTACAAGGGCATTCAAAGATGGGATTCTTGAAAACAACCTACAAGGATATTTATTATTCATAAATAAGAGTAATCAAAATGAAAAGAAAAATGTATAATTCCTCTAAACATAAACTACCTACCATTTCTTTTTTAAAACTTTGATAGCACAGGTAGAACGGAATGTGTAGATAATGACCGAATTAACGAAAGCAGAGCATCAAATTCGATATTCATCTATCTAAACAAAATTCTTCTTTAATAAAAGTGAAATGATTCCATCCAAAATGAACTAAAATATACGTATGGGAAATAGTTATCATGTAAAGGCAAAGATAATGAACAGTGATCAATCTCGTAAGTCCCAAATAGAATACAAAAACAAGAGTTGGGCAAACACGGACCCCTGGATATACCAGAGGTGGGATCAGGTGTCCAGGAGAAGTAAACATTCTCTGTCGACTGGTCATACACGCCGTGAGCCCTTGATTAAGTAAACGGAGTAATCCGTAGTAAAAAAAAAACATGACTTAACAATGCTATGAAACATATCACACAGCATTTGACCCAATGGGAGGCCATACTGGCATACCAAATAATTATAACGACTATAGAATTTGCGAAATGCTGCCTTTAAACGTGACTGATGAAACCCCTGCAACAACAACTTATTTGTAGGTCGTTTCTAGATACCGAGCTTAACATGGCTGCAACAACAAACGTTGCGAGTTTTCGATTCACATGGCGATTTAATGAATGTTTGAACGTATGTCGTATCACAAGGAAAATACATATGTTTGGATATTTTTATATCGAAATCTTTTGAGAGATGCAAAAATACAGCGATATTATAATATGACCTAATCTGTGTGCAGAAAAAAGGTGCACTGTAAGGTATCTGTAGCCCTCTGGTACATGTATATATCACACCACCATCCCCCACCTCCAAATCTACAGTTCACCAGTTATGCGTCTTCGTGCAATTGGCGTGTTGTTGGTTTTTTTTTTTTTTTTTTTTGTTTTTTTTTTTTTTTTTTTGTTAAATGTGCACTGCAGCTGTTGTAAGCGTTCTGTTGGAATATTACAACGTTCAATGCAAAAACCCTAAAGTTTATATAAATTGTCATATACATTGATTTGAACATATTTTACTGCATTTGATACAAGTTCCAAAACTTAGACCATCCTCTTATATAAATAATATATACAATTACATATTCCATACAATGTACAAGTGACAACTTAATATTCAAATATTTATGAGTATAAGCAAAGACAGCAAATCATCATAATGTCTTCCATATATCATTAGCTTAGACTACGTTCTTTCGACAAAAAACGTTCAGTGAATTTGAAACTTATACCAGACCAGTGGATGGAGTGGAAAGTATTGAGAGTTAATAGCAGTGGTCATAAAGTGGTGTGATAGCATTTTTGGTTTTTACATTACCTTGACACAACTGGTCCAAACAACCATAAATTGGTTATCACTGCTCGGAAAGGCAAGGACAGCTAAAAACAAACAAAGCATTATGTGAACATAACGAAGCAATATTGGCATTTGTAAATGTCAATGTCGGATTTATTTTATGTACAGTATACTATAGATAAGCCTTACACTTGATGCCAGGTGGGTAAATGTGTCTTTCTCCGGACCTGTACCAAACATATTAGGATGAGGATTTTCTTCTAGCCTGAAACCAGATTTTAAAAGAATGCAAGTTCTTAAGTCATATAATTTTGCAGCTTAAGGTTTAAAGATGGCTATAATAGTGAATGCGGTTTACTTACCTAGTTATGGCCCTTGCCAATGTTGCAATAGTTGTCTCCCCTGCCGGCATAGATGAATGTCCTGGGGTTCCAGTTACCGAGAGTTCAACATTCAAGGATCCTTTCTCCGAGGTTCCAACTCTATGAAAAATAAGATTAATCCATTTTACGAATTTTGTAACGAAGGTTGCATCTTCTTTAATCCAGGAAGCTTTTACAGTTATACACAGTCATCATTATTTAAGCCTCTATAATCAAAATATGGAGATAAACTATCATACACAGCAATGGGAATGTGGACCCCTGGAAAGAGATTGTTGACAACCGTTGTTCCCTCATCAATGAGGAACTCAAGATCGCCTACGCCTCTGTTGTACAAAACTTCGCTGATTTTCGCAGCACCATCAAGGCCTGTAACCTGAGAAATAGTGTGAGAAATAGTGTGGAGGCTGTTACTATAACGGTATAAATATATACAAAATAGTGAAAAATAAATCGAGGTATCTATATATTTAAAAATAAACAATTCATTTAGTAAAATTTACCTCCTCATCATGTCCAAATGCAATATAAAACGTCCTTTGGGGTTTATGACCTGATTTAAGTAGGAACTCTGTTGCCTCGAGTACACCCTGAATAAAATTAAAGATTGTTTTAGCATACATTTTAGGTTACATTAAATCCTCGGTCGAAAGCGTTATATACGTATAACCCCAAGCTCGTATTCAAGTGCACTCTTATCGTTTTTTCTTTAACAGTTCAGGCGAAAAGTTAAAGATTGGCTTTATTTTTATGAAATCTAGATTTACGAGGAGATGAGAGAAGAAAGAGAGGAGCAGAGAGAGAGAGAGAAGAGAGAGAGACGAGAGACGAGAGAGAGAGGAGAGAGAGAGAGAGAGAGACCTGCTGTCCACAAAATGTGTTTGGCATCTATTGTTCCACGTGCATAAATAAATCCATCCTTTATATTTGCTCCAAAAGGTTCCTCGTCCCACGCATTCCTGTCCACAGGCACTACGTCTAAATGCGCACACAGCATGTATGGGCGCAGTTCTGGATTTGAACCGTGCACCTTGTACAACAGACTGTAGTTGTTAACAACGTCGTGAGTTACAAGTTTTGAGGAATGTATGACTGGAAATGCTGAAAACAAAATTAGAATTTCACTTTTAAATATTTTTTTTTATTTTTGTATCTATTATATTTTATTTTAGAAACAGCAGTCAGTATTGGCACGCTTGATTTGTCTACACAGTTGTACCCCGTTGTAGTCGGTTTGCACCTTATAATTTTAAAAGTGCAAATTAGTAATGTGTCGTATGCTGCACCATTCAATATGGAGCAGCTGTGGAGATCCTCGATAGAAACTTGTAACAGTATGACATTTAACCTTCGGACATGACAAAGTCCAGACTTTTTGCTACCCTTTTTATCAAAGATACAGAAAACATATTTAGTGTATCTGGTAGAATTTTTTTGCAGTATTTTCTAGTTCAAAGGGTAGCAAAAAGTCTGGACTTTGTCATGTCCGAAGTTGTATGTCATACTGTTTTGTTTTACTGCAAATACAGTACACAATGAGTAATTGCTGGAATTCAAGATTTTAAAATAAGAATATATTTTAATGTGCAATAATAAATACCTATATACATCTGAAAAATACCCGGTCATACTCCAAAATATTTGTTGATTTTGTCATTATTTTTTGTTTTAGCACCAAACGTGTTTTTGATGATTGTATAAAAAATCGATCGCTTTCATTTATTCTTTAAAAATAGCATTTTAAACATATATGACTACAATATAGTACACTATAATTATCTTCTTATATACATGTACTTTTAAAATATGTTTATCATTTAACTGTTTTCTAAAACTGTTGACATTTTAAAAAATGTAATTTTAACAAGCTTTATAATTTATTTGTTTTATGTTTGGCTGGCATCTTAGAAAGGTGATACAAGTCAACATATACAATCTCTTTGGTTATTAATTAAATTTTACAAAATCAAAAGGAAATCAATAAAAAAAATCTACTTTTAACCATTGCTATTGATAACTAAGATGACAATGGAGTAAACTTAAATCTACCTGTCCGTAAATGAGTAGTTTTAATCCCAACAGCGCGCCATACTTAGTAACGCAATCAAACACCACGTTACCTGTATGGACAAAGTCCACCATCTTATGCAGTTCCACAGTGTCATACTGATGGGGCTTTGTAGAAATGGTCTTAAACTGCAAAGACTTCCGAAATCTAGCAATCACTTCATCAGTTGCCCGGATGTAATCCTTGTCAGTCAGACGACAGCTCCTAACAGGGTCAGTGCGTACGGAGAAAGTTGTTGTTCTGATGGCAATGATGATTATAACGACCAGTAGAATAAATCCAAAATATTTACACAGCGACCGAAACATGTTTCATGAATGCCTGTGTATGATCAAGATTGCAACGCAGGAAAAAATAGAACTGAACGTATAATCCGGTCACGGGCCGAGTGAAAGGAAATAACATCTACTACGGTGAGCGCTACACGTCAAAATCAAATACTTTGTTTTTATGAAGATCATACTTCTCCATAGATATTTTACATTAATATAATAATTCAGTCTGAGTTTATAATTTTGACTAATGTAATTGTTCTTGATTTATTCAATCCTATTCCACCTATGGTTTGAAGCTTTCGAGTTTGGGGTCCTATGTTGATCAGTAACTAGCCTATATAGGCCAAATAAAGCCTTGGCGAGGGGATAGAAAACACACAACGAGTTGGATATAAATTGTATCAATTCACAATCCATTGGAGATTCTTTAAAGTTTTTATCATATGTTGCCCCCCTCTTCTCTGTTTTCTTTCTGCAATTACATTGTACATTGAATCTGTAGCCGTACTACATGTACATGTAGTACATGTACGTGATGCAACGTCACAAACTTGTATCCATAAAGAAAGAGTGCTACAACGATACACAAACAAATCATGTTTGAGCAGAATTCTTTTCAAATGCTGCATAAATTTAAACAAACTAGAATATATATTCACAATATTAATATTTCATTCTTTTAATGTTAACCACTGTTTGTATCCAGTCAGTCGGCGAGGTCGGTATGTTTTCAGTACACAAGCGACGTAATATAAATTTTTACGTACGTTTGTGACGTCACAATCGGCCAATCGGCGTAGGAAAACACAGTGCAATGATTAGAATTTATGTTATGAGTGATTATCCACCGGATAAAGGAGTAAACATGTGATAAATAGAGGATATCTATATTGCGTGATTTGATATTTGCTCTATCAAACAGTTGAAATGGTGTATTTATTCGGAGGCTTGCCGAGCGAATAATGCACCATTTACGAGTTTGATGAGCAAATATCAAATCAACGCTAGTATTAGATATTCTATTTATCTCATTCACTCTGCCTATCACTCTAGTTTTGATATGATCCCCAATACCAAGAACAGCTGATAGAAATCGTGTCCTCATAGACAGTTGTGATTGTTCGTGTTCCTACGCGAGAAAAAAAAATGCAATAAATATGTAAATATATTTCTATTCATACCTATAAATTAAATTCATTTTAAATGACATTTGAATGATTAAACATACTAATTTATTTAAAGTCATTAAATACTTGTATTTCTTTTTTAAAAAAATACCGAGTACTTATTTTGTTGACGTAACAGCAATGACGTTGGCCCAGATCCTTGAAAAAAGTTTTCGTTGCGAGTTTTTGATACATGTATCACCTCAACGATCAAGGACAGTGGATCGTGGACTAATATTACTTTCATGTAAATAAAACGGTGTTCAGGGAACATTTAGTGTTTGTGAATGGATTTACAATCCTTTCAAATTAAATTTTCACGTTATTGGATATTATCGGATCGATGGGGAGAATTCAGTTCATAACATTTTGATGAGTAAACAAGGTAGGTAGGCCTAAAAATAAATTCATATTCGTTACGTCTAGAATATCTCTAATGAATGGAATAGTTCCAGCTATCTCAAACATTTGTGCTGAACATTCTCTGTTATGAACATTTTGCGAAGTTGTGTCAAAATTAATGTTAAGACTGGGCATTGTTTACAGTCGTTCAGACTCGGATGAGGCTCTAGAGGATTTTATCAAATGGTCTAAATAATATGTAGTTTGGTGTGATAAACACTATAGCCTAAACAAGTTGTTTATGCTTTAGTGAACATTGCTGAAAATAATTGTTTTCAACAAAAAATTATTTATAACAAGAAAGTTAACTAGGGATATTGAAGCGGGGATGATCTCAAAAATAGTTCGGACCGGAAGTGCTCTATCAAACGGGCGTTTGATAAAGCTATGGTTTATCAAACTAGCGATATGCACCACCGGAATGAGATAAATATTTTTAATCAAAATATTAGTTTTTAATACACAATGCATTTCAATGATTGCCGATATATGATTCAACAGTGATTCAATTCGAAAAGTTGGTAGAGTGTTGGGAAAGGGTAGGGGTCATATTTAGATACCATTGGTCTTTATGTTTTGTGAGTGAATAGTTTGTTAGAAAGATCAAATAAAGAAATGAAAACTTGTAAGACTCTGTCTACTTATCATATTCTAATAGATTATTCGATCAATCTGAAAAGAAGAAAACAACCATAGAATTGTATAGTATGTTTTGCATGTACAACTAGTGCAATCGAAACCCGCACCGCCACCACCACCACCACGTCCTTTACTTCCCATTGTCGCTGCAATTTATTCACACGTTAATGTAAATTAAAAAAAATACACAACACTTTAAACAAGAAAAATACTATAATTACATGTAGTTACCATCATTTACATTTGAAATAAAAAGAAATGAACTGATATTACATACATGTTTGTAGAATCATTTTTATTAATTAATTAATTAAAGACCAATATATGGGCTCACGACGGGTGTGACCAGTCAACAGGGGATGCTTACTCCTCCCAGGCACCTGATCCCACCTCTGATGTGTCCAGGGATCTGTATTTGCCAAACTCTTGTTTTTGTATTCTATTTGGGACTTACGAGATTGATCACTGTTCGTTATCTTTGCCTTTACATTAGCCTTTACATATATGCTTAACAAATTCTTAAAGAATTGATTGATTGATTGATTAGTTGTTGTTTTTCGCCCCGTCGAGAATATTTCACTCATATTGAGACGTCACCATTGCCGGTGAAGGGCTGCAAATTTAGCCCTATGCTTAGCACTCATGGCTTTTAGCAGTGAGGGTTCTTTAGCGTGCCACACATGCTGCGACACGGGACTTCCGCTTTTAAGATCATATCCGAAAGACCCGTGATTCTCACTTCTAAATGCCGAGCTCTTGGCGAAGGAGCAATCACTACCTATTTTCACGTCTTAGGTTTGACGCGGCCGAGTGCCGAGCACGGGGCTCGAACGCACGACCTCCCGATCACGAGGCGAGAGCTCTACCACTGAGCCACCGCGACAAAATTGTTATGATATACATGTATGTGTAACAGAGAAGAAAACATGTACCATGTACATTTGCCATATCCGTTCGGGACTCTTAATATAATCAGTTCTAAGGCATTGATGTAATAAGTATCACAAACGTGTTATTAGAAGAAAAAAACATTCGAACTTGAGAGACAAACATAAAAAAGCGCGTGTCCGTACAGGTGAGCCATGAGGCCCGCAACATAACTTCAAGGCAGGCAGGACAGAACGAAGAACTACACTGGTCGCTGCGAAAATCAGCGAAGTTTTGTACAACAAAGGTGTACGCGATCTCTAGTTCCTCATTGATGAGGGAACAACGGTTGCCAAGTTGAAGACACTATAACTTCAGTTCAGGGAAATGAATATACCAATAGATAGATAAATAGATAATAACTTTAGCCTGCTGTTTTACGCCATTTTCCGGATTATTATTGTTAAGTTACCTTTTCCGAGACCCAGTGGCACCCAAACACATCATTGATCTTCTGACTCTGTAAATGTTATCAAATGCCTCAATTTTGTACATTCATCAGCGTTTGCCCTAGCAAAATATACATGGGTGCAATTCATACTTGCAAGATCTTACATTCCTCTCTCTCTCTCTCTCTCTCTCTCTCTCTCTCTCTCTCTCTCTCTCTCTCTCTCTCTCTCTCTCTCTCTCTCTCTCTCTCTCAGAACTGCTACATGTACCCCCCCCCTTTTTTTTTACGAAGCATAGATTGTGTAATATTTCGGAAATTTATATTGTGATTATTTGGGTTTAGGAAATATATTTCGGATTGTCAACGTGACAAAAGGGTATATAAAGCCCGCGTTTGAAGTCAAATCAGTCCCAGTGTCAGTCGATAGAGCAGTAAAGACGTGGTTAAGATTTCATTGCAGCATAAGCGAGGCAGTAAAGTCAGCTTACAGAAATTGGTTGACCTTATGGCTAAAGTTAGGTCGGAAAAGTCCCAATTAGATGGCTGTAGTGTACTGGAGTGGCACGCACCACTCGGAGGCTAACCAGTAAGCAGAGGTTAGCCTTCAAGGATAATGTAATTCGTCTTGTGGACTCGTCTGGCGACCACGCTTTGTGTGCAGTGTGTCTGCCCTGAATAAGGCTTGCAGTGTACATAGCAGTGGAAGGGCTATCACTTATACTGTGTGTCTGAATAAGCGCCAGTATAAGCGGTAGTCCGAGGTTGACCAGTGTAAGGGCTAACCATTAGTCTACCCACTGCCAATCACCCAATCATTAGATTTTATGTATTCCCTAATTCAATTATAGTGATTATCAACCTAGATAAGGTTAGGGCCATACGTTTTGATATTTGCAGGCCTTCGTTTTAAATCATTTGGCCAATCATTTTTTAGAGGAAAATTGTTATACATATTAAAGTCATTCCATATTGACAGACATTTTTATATTCATATGAAGCAGAATTTGTACAAAAACTGTTACGGGATAAAAACAAAAAACTTGCCGTGTCCTTCAACCTTACATATAGGTATATAGATGATGTGCTATCAATTAACAATCATAATTTTCACAATTATGTCCATTTGATATATCCCGAAGAACTCGATATAAAGGACACCACAGAATCTGACATATCTGCTTCATATTTGGATATTTTACTTAACATTGACTCTAATGGCAGACTGACAACTACGCTATATGATAAGCGTGATGACTTTAACTTTGCAATCGTCAACTTTCCCTTTCTATGTAGTAATATACCACTATGTGGCATCGTACTGCATCGTGCTGCAATGAAATCTTGTGGCGTCGGTGGCCTAATGGTTA
>CAJDSM010028207.1:0-12784 GCA_903981925.1 Ostrea lurida
GGTCCGTGTTACCCAACACTTGATTTTGTATGCGTTTTTTTGGGGACTATGATTACGTTTAATACTTTGTTACTTCGCCATTTTATATCCCCAAACCCTTGCATTTACAAGGTACGAGCCCTGGTAGGCGCTTACGTATAGATAAATACGTCACAATTGCATATCATATGTTCTGTGACAACATAAAATAATTTGTTCTATTTTTTTTAAAAATTGCAACACTAATGTTTCTAAAGGTTGATACTTACATTTGATACGCAGTATCTGCTTCCACTTTACAGATATTGAATTCATGTTTAAGAATTGAATATTTGTGAAGAAACAGATAATCATGATAATGATTCGTTCGAGACTCTAATAATAACTACACTGCAACCAAGTTGATATTGTTAAAATGTAGCCTTAAATGAGTGTAGACTTATTTCTTTCTTTGCGCAAAAACAAATTCAACACGACTGCAGCGAACGCGCGGTAAACGGACGGTGAGCGAACGAAAAATGGTAAAATAAAACATGTCAGGGATACATATACCAGTAGATTTGAAAATGATATCAAATCTCAACGGACCTACATGTAATACAGCTGGCATTACAAATCTAGAATATCTTGAAAAAGAATAACTAGAGTGAAGTAGAGAAAACAGCCCTATACAGGAAAATTGGAGAGGTCAGTCTTTGTCCTGTGCGTCTCCAAGCGCAACAAAGACTAGGTGGGTAGGTACCATTATTGGTTCGTTTAACACGGGGATTCATCGCAAGAAAAATTAATAACAAATGCATGTATGTTGTTCGCCCTTCGTTATCGAAGATGACCACGACTTCAATTCTGGATTGATGAACGGTGACGGTGACTGTGGGTCCGAAGGTGACTAATAAGTCCAATTCGGGACTAAAAGTTCGTCCACATGTACATGTAGAACACAAGTGGGTTGATGCTGTAGTTGAAGTGGAGGCAACTCGGTCCTTGCGGATGTCATATTTTCTCTGGGCCTCTGTGATAAGTCGACTTTCAGCTGCATATGCTCAAGTGGTCAGCTTAGTGCTCCAGCTTGAGCTGTCCAGGGCCTGTGTTTCCCAGCTGTTGATATCAATTCTGAGACTTTTGATGGAGACTTTGAGGCAGTTTTTGAATCGTTTCTTCTGTCCCCTAACTGTTCGTTTTCCCTGGCTAAGCTCGCCATACAACATGTGCTTTGGTAGCTGGCTGTCAGGCATTATCTGACGATGTGTCCCACCCATCTGGCCTGTGCTCTTTGTAGGAGGGTGTAAACGCAGGGTATGCCAGCTCGCTCAAGGACTTCTGTGTCGGGAATTTTGTCCTACCATGCACTTGATGCATGGAAGTCTGCTGAGGCAACTCATGTGAAAGTGGTTGAGTTGTCTAGCGTGTCTGCGGTAGACTGTCCAGGTTTCGCTATTGTCGAGGAGAGTGGTCAGTACCACTGAATGGTAAACGTTCAGTTTGGTGATGAAGCTGAGTCCTCTTTGCTCCCAGACGTTTTTATGCAGTCTTCCGAAGGCTGAGCTTGCCTTGGCGATCCTGTTGTTGATCTCAACGCCAATGTTCACCACTCGTGAGAAAGTACTGCCCAGATAGGTGAAATCGTCCACTGCTTGTACATGTAGGTTTTGCCCTTTGACTGTGATGTGGGGCACCTGGTACGGTTTGCCTGGGGCAGCGTGGTGCATAACTTCGGTCTTTTTGATGCTGATTGTAAGACCGAAGTTGTCACAGGCGCTTAAGAAGTGGTTCATTTCATTCTGCATCTTTTGCTCTGTACTGGCGTTGAGGGCACAGTCATCGGCAAACAAGAAGTCCTTGAATACATGTGCAATCTCTTTCACCTTAGTGACAGCTTTCTGGCTCCTGGGTTTGAACAGCCTGTCGTTAGTCCTGCACCTGACTAAGATCCCATCGTTGCATTCCTGGAAAGCATTAGTCAACATAGCCGAAAACATCATGCTGAAGAGGGTCGGAGCCAGCACGCAACCCTGTTTTACACTGTTTGTCACTGGAAAGGCATCTGACTCGTCTCCATCATCTAGTACCTTCACCATCATGTCATTGTTGACTTGTCGAACAAGCGATGCGTGAGGTTCCGGGTTAAAATAGGTCCTCGGCATCCCCTTGCGTGTCGTAAAGGCGACTGACCGCCCGGTCATTCGGATGAAACCGCAAAATCCGAGACCCCGTGTCACAGCATGTGTGGCACGATAAAGATCCTTCCGTGCTCAAAAGCCCTGAGTGCCGAGCATTGGCCTACATTTTGCAGCCCTTCACCGGCATTGGTGTCGTCTACATATGAGTGAAATATTCTCGGTGGGACGTAAAACAATAAATAATCAATCCAACAAGCGTGGTGAACTTGCTGGGGGGCAGCCGATTTTCTCCATGATATTCCATAAACCCTCCCTGCTGACCGTGTCAAAGGCCTTCGTCACATCAACAAAGGTCATGTAGAGGCCGCAGTGCTGCTCTTGGCATTTTCCCTGAAGTTGGCGTGCAGCAAATATCATGTCCGCTGTTCCACGTTCGGTGCAGAAGCCGCACTGACTTTCTGGGAGGAGTCCTTTTTTCAAGGTGTTAGATTAAACGGTTTAGCAGTACACGAGCCAGTATCCTCCCAGCTATGGACAAGAGGGAGATGCCTATTTGATTATCGCAGGACTGACAGTTTCCTTCCCTCTTGTAGATGTGGACAATGCTGGCATCCGTGAAGTGTTGTGGGATTTTTTTCCTCTTGCCACATGTATTGGAAAAGCTGAGTCAGCTTCAGTGTTATGACGGGGCCTCCTGCCTTGTACACTTCTGCTAGGATAGCATCTGATCTTGGTGCTTTGCCACAGGAGAGTTGCTTAACAGCCTTTTGACTTCTTCTTCAGTGGCGAGGTTGTCCAGTTCTTGGTTGGTTTCCACTTGGGGTAGTCGGACTACAGCTTCGTCGCTGACTGTTGCTGGGCGGTTGAGGACTCTGTTGAAGTGTTTAGCCCATCTCTTTAGTATCTGCTTATTCTCTACCATCTCCGTTGAGGAGGGGGCAAAGATCCAGAGGGATGTGCCTTCAGTGCGTCATAAAAACGCTTGGAGTCATGGCTGTCAGCGTAGCCCTGGATATCGTCTGCTTTGTTACTGAACCAGTTACCGGTGTCCTGTATCTCACGTAACTTCTTTTTGACTTTCAGTCTGGCGTTGTCAAGATCATCTTTTTGGCTTGCCAAGTGGAGATGTTCTGTTGCGCCCTGAATAGCTGATGTTTTTCTGCAAGCAGTGCCTGCATCTCTTCCTCGTTTTCGTCAAACCAGTCTTGGTTGCGGCGAGTAGCTGATCGAAGATGTTCAACGTCTCTAAAGGCTGACCACTGCTCTTCTATGCTGGTCTCATCATCGTGCACCGTGCCAGTCAGCTTGCTTTCTAGGTCCATGAAGAAGCCTTCTGCAATTTTGTAGCTCTTCAACTTGGAGACATTCAGCCTCTTTCAGTCTTTTGGCCTTAAGGTCTTCTCGTGGGCTGAATGTGAAGTCTAAGCTTGGACACAATAAGACGGTGATCGGTCGAACAGTCAGCACCACACATAGCCCTGGTCACCCTCACGTCTCGCCTGTCCCTCTTTCTGGTGATGACATAATCGATGAGATGCCAATGCTTGGAGCGAGGGTGCATCCACGATGACTTGTTGCGGGTGGGTAAGCGGAATGTAGTTGTTGGTGATGACAAGGTCTGCAGCTAGTTTAAGGTTTCCCCGAGAAAAATCGCAGTACTGTACTAAATGTACTCCAGTGCTCTTCGCGGCATCTGACGTCAGAATGCAAAATTGCGTCATAATGTATACGTTGAACGTCATATCGTAGGGAAAATGTCATAATATTAGAGTCTCTTTTAGTCTTTATTTACTACGGCTAACAAAAGATAAAATGTATACGTGTAAAATTTCACGTGAAATTATTATACAATTCACTTTTCCTTAGTATTGCATCACTCTCAAATTCTCGATATTCATCATGCGCAAATGTAATATCTACATTATATTGCGACCTTGAAATCGCCCCTTTTCTGCATCTATACAATGGACTCATTTGCATAAAGAGGGTTATCGCCTGTAAACAATGCGCCAGTTTCACGATACCTGCTACAGTCAGTTACACAATTTTTTGGAATATAGATTCTGCATTTATTCATATTTTTGAAAAGTGTTGGGAGCAACTTCCTACTTATATATTTAAGGTACGGTATATAAAAGACTGTGGTCCTTGATGTTTGTCATCGTTGGAGCATAGCCGCTGATCAATGTTGCACACTTGGCAACTGCAGAGTCATAAGACGGTCGTTTACTCCCTGAAGGAGCTTGGTAAGCTTGCGTGCCAGATGAGATTTGATAGCAAATCCAACACCTGCTTCTCGTCGTTTGGTGCTGTTTCGGCCACTCAAAAAGAATGTGTGTCCGCCATTCAGTTCCGTAAGCTGTCCCTTGTCTGCAAAGCGTGTCTCACCGAGGGCTGCTATGTCCACGTTGTAGCGAGCTAGTTCTCTAGCGACCAGTGCAGTTCTTCGTTCTGTCCTGTCTGCCTTGATGTTATGTTGCAAGGTTGAGCACCTTCACTTTTTTCTTTGTTATTCGTCGACCACTAAAAGAGATTGAAGTGAAGTGAAGTGAAGCAGACTATGTTTAGGGCACCTTCTCTAGCCCCTTCCTCCTTCGAGGTGAGCATAGTGAATCCTGAAAAGGGCTACTCAGACGTTTAGGGTGCTGCCGAACCCGACTGCTGCTTTGTTCCAGTTGTGAGTGGCCACATGCCCTGAGCCGCCTGTGTGCAGGTCTGTGATTCGCCACTCGCCCATCGCCACAGAACTTGTTGGTTGCGCTAGTTGGTTGAAGTCGTGACTTGTGCTTGACTTGGACTTAAGTGAGGGAGAGTTGCACAGTTCGTCAGCCTCACTCTCTCGTCCAAGACCATCTGGATCCAGTGGCAAGACCGAGGCGAGACGACTGGAGATAGAAACAGATGCAGTGGATGACCGTGGCGTTCTTATTGATAATTAATTTGAACCTTACTATATGTCCTGTCACGTCCTATGCGTTCCTCAACGCTCTGATGGTAAACGCCTTTCAGCCCGTTGACCACTAAACGTAGCACTTTCGCGCTTTCCTCTGGATGCATACTTCACATGCTAAGTGGACAAATCCCAAATAGTTGGAGATCGGAGACCCACAACTGCCAAAGTATCCTGTGGCACGCATGCAGGATGGTGGAGACTCGTGGGGGTAGGAACGTCCAACTTCCTCCAGGATACAGGACTAGCCTTTTGTCGTGCCACTACCACTCTACACACAAGGCAGTGGTTTCTTGCTATTTACCCATGACTGGGGGCTAGGTTTGTAGACACCAGGGCATATCCACACACCGTTGAGCCACAAATGCCTTGCATTTAGGGGCCTAGTCTTCTCCACGACCCTGTGGTTCTGCTTGGGGCCGTTAGGTGCCCAATTTCCATCTGCTACCTCGAGGAGGATCCCATATCTGGGCCACGTAGGTCTAACTGTGGAGCGGCTATACCTAGCAGGGAAGACTTACTCATTCTGCTTCCTTTTCACAGCGAACTGCTAGCTAGGGGTGGAGCTGAAAGCGAGAGTGCCAAGCACAGACACAGACAGAACTCACACTGTACGCATAACACAGCCATTACAGCACATGTATAATATATATATATATGAAATGACCTGCACAGTCTCTGGAATGTGGCTATTCAAAAAAAACTCAAATCACAGATGCAAAATATAAATTCCGCCAACAAATTTCCAACATATGCTCAGGATATGACAGGACATCAACTTTAAATCATATTAGAAACATTAATTATAATCTTAACTGAAGAATCACCTAATGGAAAATAGAAGTCAGTTATTTTATCTTAATTCCAAGTCAGCTGCATGTATAGACGAGTTGTTTTTCTTTGTGTTGGAAACATGACGCCATTTTTGTCCCCATACTCGATCTATATTATCAACTGTCTGTCGAATGCGCATTATTTCTAATTTCGCATTGCATTTAAAGGGATATGGACACGTTTTGAGCTAAAAATGTTTAGATTTTAAATTTAATCTCTAATGTTTACAATGCTCACTTATGGTATTTCTAATGGTCAGCAAAAATTGAACGTCATTGATGAGTTTCAAGTGAGATACAGCACTTACAATTCTTTGCAATGTAAACAAGGCTCGAGCCTTGTTTACATTTATATAAAGATTGCTTCACAGAAAATGCCATGTTTAAAACAAAATTAGATGTGAGAAACACTACAACTATTTAATTGTGTTCAGAATGAATTTGTTTGAAAAAAAAATATGCTTTAAATGGAACGTATACTAGCATATTCAATATAGTAAACAAACATGGATCGAGGCTTGTTTACATTGAATTGTGAATGCTGTATAAAAGAGAAAGGGAGAATAACAAAGAAAATTCATTTTACAGATATTCTAATGGATTTTTAACACGTATTAATTATATAATATACTAAATCTATTGTTTAAAGCACAATGTATAGTGTATTACAAGTCAGGTATACAACATACACACGTACATGTAAGGTGTTTATCGTATTTGTTCTTGAGGAATTCCTATAAATTATTTTTTCTGATGACCAACATCCAATCGGTAATTTTTTTTTTCAATGAGCCAAAATAACTTTTCACTATTCCGCTTACTAATGTAATATGACGTTTGAATTTAAATTACTTCCACGGTAATGTTTTACCTCACATCGGACTAAATGCTACGTATTGTAAAAGCTGACTTTCTACATGTAGCTTCATTCCAGGATTTGAACGGTGATTCCATTTGAACTTATCTGAGCTCCATGTTTAAATACCACAGACGTAGTATGCTTTTTTTACGTAGGCAATCTGTGATGAACAGTTATTCAAAATTCAATATGAATATTCCCAATGCAGAATCGAACACGTTGTCACCCTACTAGTTATCGTGTGATTGCGTCATGTTTGTTGAACTCCAGAAACAAAATATCGCAATCTCGCCAAACACTGTGTAGCCCTATTATCTAAAATATCCTGTTTGCACTTTTTTGTGAATGATGTTATTTTGATTATCTTTTTTTGCTCAAAAAAGCAAAAATATCTATAGCTAACCATGGGTATGATGCATGTGACCCAAATATGTCATGCGTCTGCATTTAATGCGCATTTGCTTCGCTTTGCATTCACACGGAAGCAATGCGAAGTTCTGATGCGCATTTTAAAAAACGCGACGTAAATTTTCATTCAAAGTAAACTAATGGGCTTTAAAATCTCCGTGTGAACGCAGTTCAGATTTAATGCGCATTACTTTTATTTGATGCGAAATAAATTCGTCTTGTTAACGAAGCATTCTTGATGCAAATATGGCTTTAAAAGCTTCAATTATGAGTGGCAATATGTGTATTCACTTGCAATTTGAAAACGACAAAAAAAAGGGGGGGGGGGTCAATCTGGCTTCAAGACAAGTAAACTAAGTAACACATATATTTTCTTTTTTAATTGATAGTCAAATATTTCCCATTTTTAATTACGTTATACAGCGTACCACTCCAGAAATATGATATTGTTATCGGTGATGAAAAGGTGCTTACAAATATTCATTGTCATAAAATGCCTGACTTTTTGATGACTTCTAAGTGACTAGTTGTTCTCCAACATTTCAATGTAGTTTTCTGAATTCATATTGCTATTTACACCAGGAAGAGTATCAACGTCATGACACTTTAATACGTCAAGATCTTCTTATTTCCAACAAAAAAGGCGGTCAGGAGCGATGATTCATCACTCCGTTTCCACATATATTTCCAGTATGATTTTCATAAGAAATTATTTTGATTATGTGCAGCATACATACTACCTGAAAAATACAGTTTTTGTAAGGCGGAAACTTAGTCTCACAGTATATCGATCCGTTTTGCATGATGTACAATTCGGACCTTAGTTGTTTTTCTTATCTTCCACAGCATACTTTGCTTTGAGACACTAGCTTTGTTATAAAACTTTTTTTTAAAAATGGAGGTCCCATGTTGCGGCAGACGTTGATACATTAAAGAACAGAATATCAAAAACGGCTTAACAATTGCTACGAAACACATCAGACAGCGTTTGACACAATGAAAGGTCATACTGGCAAACTAAATCGTCATAACGACCATAGAACTTACGAAATGCTGCCTTTAAACGTGACTGTTGAAACCTCTGCATCAACAACTTATAGCCTGCCTCGATTCAAAAACTGATCATACGCAGAACAAGCTCTTGTGTATCGAATAAGATTAGAGACATATACCCAGATATGGACGGTGGATGGACTGGAACATTGCTACATAATATGGAAAGTTTGACTGATGGAGAAGCTGAAATCGTTCCTTTCGTCATAAAGTTTAGCTGTTAGTCTAACCGGTTAAATGTGTCAAATGTTCCAATAGAATATTCAAGTACGATGCAGATATGGAAGGCTCTGTGGTGTCTTTTATTTATAGTTTCTAGTTCAGTGAAAACTGAAACGAGAAGAATTTCATCTTTTGAAAGAGCCGTTGAAATGTAAGCTATAAAATGTGGAGTTAATACCAAGTTCGTTTAAAATGCTGCTGTTGTAATGAGCCTAATTACAAAGACAATATTGTTACAAGTTCTGTCAGCTGGAACCAAAACATATTCCTCATGTAACCTATCTAATGCATTGATAACTTCTGATTTACGGGACACAGAAGAATAGATGGTAGTTTTGTTCCCATAGGCCTAATCCGAGACTTTAATATTCTTCTTATTTTTTTATCCGTTCTGGCAAAGTATCTCAAGTTCTTTTCATATTTTGCCCATCGTATGACATAATCTTCGGCAGAATTCTTAATTGGGATGAAGTTCTGTCGCCAGCTGAATGACCGAGGTTTTCTTAATTTAGGACCTTTTCAGATCAGCGATTTCAGATCTTCATTTTCAACTATATCAACATCATCAGTAATGACATGTCCAGTTGAACTATAGTTGAAAGAAGACGAAGAACATGTAGGTAGATTAAGTAAATAATAAGTGAATCTTATATTTTCTAGGGTGATGTAGGTATCACCGAATTTTGGACGGTAAAACTGCACCAATGCACGAAGCGCATTGATGAAAAGTTTTATTACCGTCTACAATCTCGGCGATAACCTGCATATCACTCGAAAAATATAAGATTAATTTCTTATCATTTAATTTTATATAATACATGTAACAACAACAAAATAATGTTTATTAGACTTTAATTGTTGTTTATGTAGGTGATCACCTCAATTCTTTAAATGAGATTCGTCGCTATGTAATCACTTAAAATAAAATTAAATGATAAGATTGATGCTGCAGAGTTATAACGAATCTCGTTTAAAGTCATCATTTCGCAAATTCTACGTTCGCTATAATGACCTTGTTTGCGATTACAAATTATCACTAAGTCTTATGTTGATTGATTTATTTCATACCCTTGGATATATTGTCATTTTCCTACTGGATTTGACTACGGGTAATCCCGTTTACTTTATTTCGACTAAGGGCTCACGGCGGGTGTGACCGGTCAGCAGAGGATGCTTATTCCTCCATGGCACCTGATCCTGCCTTCGCTTTTGTCGGAGGTCCGTGTTGACCTACACTCGATTTTGTATATGATTTTTGGATTATGATTACGTTTGACACAATGTTAACTTCGCCTTTTTGTATTATCAATATCAAGACACTGTAGAGTTTGCTTGTAATTAAAAAGTTTGGATGCAATAGAGGAAGTATATTTGTAGGAAATACAGGGTGTTAACTTGAATTGGAAATATGCTGGACTACACGACTGAACTTTTTTATGACGGAGAATGTTGTTTATGTTTATGGAATCTACATTGTAGTTTAAGAAACCGGCAGCAAGATTCGGAAGGATTACTATCCGTACTCTGTGGTAGTTATAGAGCATGTGTTGGGCAACATCCATAACCATAGCTTTATCAATGATATTGGAGACTTTCAGGGGCAATAACTATGTTTAAAAGTCCTTGGATTCCTTTGGTTAACCTCTCACTGCAAGGATGTTTTAATATAAATCATACGGTACCAGTTATAATGTGAATTCATCATCAAGGATTTTGTGTCTCATTGTTTTTCGTTTTAGTAATAGTAGCGCTAACAAGCTTCATTGTCATTCACAGAAATGATTACAATCAATTACAATGTGTATGGAAAATATAAATTGGCGAAGTTAACATTGTGTTAAACGTAATTATAATCCCAAAAACATATGCATGTACAAAGTCGAGTGTTGGGCAACATGCACTTCGACAAAAGCGAAGGCAGGATCGGGTGCCATGGAGGAGTAAGCATTCTCTGCTGACCGGTCACCCCCGCCGTGAGCCCTTAGTCGAAACAAGGTAAACGGGATTACCCGTCGTCAAATCTAGTACGAAAATGACAGTCTAACAATGGGTATGAAACAAATCATTCAACATATGACTTAATAATTTTTAATCGCAAACAAGGTCATTATAAGCGACCGTAGAATTTGCGAAATGACGACTTTAACATTCAAAGTCAGTTAAAGTGCGCCAATTTCAGCTGAAAAACGGCAGCAACGTTTTTGTTTTGGAATGCTAAAAAACCGCATTAAATTAAAAGTTTGATATCTATAGGTTCAGGAAAAGACAATATTATGCTCTTGCAACCCACATGCTTAACATAATTTTATCATGATATAGAGTCATGTTTTTGTGCATGTAAATTACGTTACACAGGTGGGTACTTGTTAAGTATTGCACTTTTAGTCAATAAAATATGTAATAGCTCCCTATAATTTGTTTTATTCGTTACTGCAGTTATTTCTGTGTCCACTAAATGTGTGTTACATTGTTTGATACATTATGTAGGCGAAAACAACCTACATATGCGACCAGTCCTAACCTCTCGCCCAACCAACATAAATCAGAGTTAAAACCAGGTTGTGCTACCAATTTGCAATATATACCCGTACAGTAAAGGTGCCAAAAAAAGACAGAACATTTCTAATGCTGAGAAAAACATAAATTTTAATTGCATGGTTGCGCAGAACTGAAAGTAATTTTGAATACAGAATGCGACCCAGTTCTAACCTCTCTTAAAGCAGTTCGTAAGCAGTTTAATGCTGCTCTAAGTTAACTTAGAAGCAGTTCTGCTGCTGCTCTAGAGCTACTTCCAAGTTAACTTGAAGCAGCTCTGCTGTACTGCTTTCTGTGACTGCTCCAAGTTCACTTTAGAACAGGTCCACGACTGCTCCACCGACTGCTCCAAGTTCGCTATAGAAGCAGGTCCACGACCTGGTCTCTAAGTTACACTAGGACAATGGGTTCCACAACTGCTCCACGACTGGCTCCAAGTTTCGCTTAGACTAGAGTATCTACAGTTCACTGTAGAAAAGTTCGGCTGTCTCCAAGTAGAACATCCACGACTTCAACAGCGCTTTAATAGCTAATTATATTAATTATCTTTTGGTCGCAATTTCCTTAAATAAAAAAAAAAACTCCAAAACAGAAATTGAAATGACATATTGGAAGTTTATTTACAGATTGAATTGCTATTAAAACAGTGCCATATACGTGCGGTTTTGAAAGAATTACATGTATGCCACTCCACCAAAACTTACTTCTTTTAACTGTTTTCGATAAATTGATCATATTTTAATTGTTGTAAGAGACTAAATTGGTTTCGTAAATGTTCCATTAATTATTCTGGTGAGTTCGTTCGCTGGACATTTACTAGGTCTTCTATTGATTTCTTTCATCTATGAACTCTAATACATTGTCTCTCTGAAATTTTACGTCTTCGTGTTGCTCTGCTTTCGGGGATCTTCAAATGGAAACGATCTTAAACGGTATCTCTTTAATTTCCATGGCAACCCGTGAAACTTACACCTTCTGGAATTCTGTCAATTGCTTACTATTTGAACGAAAGTCCTTCCCACTGTTTCTTAAAATTAACAATTCTCTTGTCTTATGTAAAAAGGCAGTCCATTCACAATTTCACAAGCATTTTCACTAAACTGACCACTCACGTGCAAATTTGCCTATATCAGTATGAACTTCCCGAGCGGCCTACTGGAGCGATCGGGCAGATTTCTCCGCAAATAAGCGAGGGCAAGGTCCTGTATTAATATCAACCTTCTAATAACTACATTTAGAAGAAATTAGCCATAATGTCACTATGACATTCTGGTAAAAAGTTGAAATGGTGGTGTGTACAGAATAGAACTCCGTATAATTTAACACAGAGCATGCTTGTTGCTGCAGGTTAAGTCAACATATTAGACCGGTGGAGCATGCCTACGTCTTTATTCAGAATTAATCAAAACGAAATAACACAGCAATAAGAGCTTGTATTCCTACTATCGTCTGACTGTGACCCTGCCTCCGACTGTGGTTATATGCTGGAAGTACAGGTTGCTGTGACGATGCGTAGTACATAATATGTTGATCTTCGGGCGTTCCTGAGCGAGAATCGACTTGACCTCTATGAGAGGTATAACACTGCGGCCAAAGATATAGCGTGGCTGACACACCAGGCAATTAGAACTAGGAACTCTATAGACTGACTTGCCAAACGTAAAGGACTCGATAGAGGAGCACAGGGTCTCAGTGACGAAGCTTAAATGCTACTGCTCTATAGATTTCATATTTTAGAACACCGTTCTCATGGAACTGCCTTTGCGACCGCTTTGCGTCTGCCTCTAAGTTAACTAGAGCAGTTCTCATGACTGCTCTCCATGAC
>CAJDSM010028208.1:1258-13689 GCA_903981925.1 Ostrea lurida
GACAAGGTGGGTAAAATTGGTTAGACAGAGATAAACTGGCACACAAAGATCTACACTTGGAATTCGGTTGCACTGAAACTTTTAAAACTTATGGGGGCATATTCACCGCTTGAACAAGAGTGTTTTTAGGTTTTGCGGAATGCTCCATTGTTTCTTCAAGCTCACGAAGTGCCAATGGCAAGTTCATTCCACAGTTGTGCACCTCGTGTTTGTAAGGCTCGCTGCACCGTATTTTGTTGGTTGATTTCTTCACTACCCAATTCCATTTGTCAGATGATTGATCTTAAGGTCCTATGTGGGCTGTAAACAGGACACTAACTCTCTCAGTATGTTGTGTCCTGAAGAGTATGTAGTGACTTAGTTGTTGTCAGCACTGTTGAAACACAACACGTTGCCCTAGGCAGCAGTGTGTTTGTTGAAGTACTTGGCGAAATATGTTGTCTGTAGCATGTTCTTGTAAGACAACGTTGCAGCATTGTCTTGAGCCATATTTAATCGGTGCATTTGGCGATCGGTTATGCAAGTAGGGGGCATTGTGGTAGTCTAGATGGGATATACTGTTGCATTGATACCTTGTGCACTACGCGTTCCTGGGTGAGATGCGTTTTACCTTGACGATTCTCCTGAAGTTGTAGTAACAAATATTACCTAACAAACGGAAGAAAGACTTGTGTTTTTCCATTGATTAAGTATGCGTCCACGAGCAGCACCAAGGTTTTAAACAGTGGATCTAGGTGTTAATATTGCCTCACCAATCTTCAAACGATATCCGCAAACGGCACTGGTGTGGTGACTGGCAACCACCATTATCTCAGTTTTACTATCATTAATTGGGAGTTTGTTAACAGTCATCCAGTTTCGGCACACTCGCGCTATGCACTCTTCCATATGTTAACTTGATTGGTGCGGCATGATACGTGTTTTTTTAAGCACTCACCGCTGAGATTGTAGTATCGTCTTGCGAACCCATGTCGATTTATTCATACTCTGGTTGATAACTCTCTTGAGTGGGAGAAGGTACACCAGGGATAAAGAAGGGGCCGAGAAACAGCATCCTTTGGGGGCACTCCGGTAGACGGGCACATCATGAGGACACGCTGTTGCTTGATTCTTAACCGCTTGGATACGGTCACTCAGGTAAGACTGTACACCAACGGAGTGTTGTGTTTCTGTCAATTCCAGCTCCTCGCGTAGTCTTCTCATCAAGGAGGTTACGTATCGAATGGTATCAAACGCTAGCACTTAGTCAAAGGAGGACCAGGAGCAACAGCATCCACACGTCTTCTAGTACTGTCCTCAATTCAGTCTATTATTCGCAAGATGGCTGTCTCGGATGCTGGTACAGTCTTTATAGGACTGACTGCAGTCATCATGTAGACCATTTCCTAGTGAGATGGCTATTAAGTTGCTTGTGCAACTAACACGTTCGATGAACCTTGCTGCGGAATGGGGATATTTGAAACTGGTCTATAGTTACCTAAAACGCTTATGTCAAGTCCAGGTTTTTTCAGACGTGGTGTAACAAGGTGCACGTTTTAAGATCATTTGGAAAAAAACCCTGTGAAAAGTGATTTACTTTACCACTCAGTGATGGTCGGCAAAACCACATGAAAGAATTGTATCTGTTCTTCAAGAGCGCAGTGGGGATGGCGAATTCCAGTGAGCAGCGTCTACTAGCACATCCCTCTGATGACCTTCTCCAATTTTTCTGCGTCTGGACCTTGAAGGAACTAAGGTGGAGGTACTGGTCTGTCCGCCGTCTTGGAGAAGATGTATTGTCGGGAGATCTGAGGCATCGAGACCCTGTCTGATCTTTTGAACTTGTGGCGTAAAAGAATTGCACAAAAATCATCGGCAAGGGTCTGGTCACTAGTGGCCGGTGGTAATGGATTCCCTGCAATGTAATTCACTAAACTGCTGATAATTCTGAATGTCTCTTTACTATCCGCTGTGGTGAGTTTTTCCTGATATATTGGACTTGGAAGAGATTGATCATATGCACCACCGCTCGGTCTGCTCCGCAACATCTGTTATGTACCTCAGGCCTGATCTAGTGGCTTTACGTTCCAACTGTCTCCTCCGTTGTCTTGGCTTCATGGATTGAATCATTGTACCATGGTTTGAGGGAGTCGCCTTGATGTGGATAGTCTCGATAGGGGTGCTGCATGTCTGGTCAACGAACCTCTCCTCTTTTGCTCTGGAATCGAAATCAGAGAGACGAGTTGTCTCTCCTTCAATTTGTAACACTCATTTGATTTTAGCAACATTCATTATACTGTATAGTCTAACTTGCTCTTTATTCCCACTACATGATGTTCTAGAATGATGTCACAATGCATTTGACGGTATTGTTTCTACTACTTTGTTGCTATGGCAAAATTCATCCGCCTTATGAAAAATGCTTATTTTCTCATAAATTTTTCATAACACAATGTTCAATACAATTTTCTGAATTAAATTATAAGGAATGAAGCTAATATTGACCTAGGTTATAAAAAATGATCAAATNAAACTTGGTGCAGTTTATGCTTCAAATAATCGGCTTCGCGGATTATAAAGCTTTATTCCTTAAATGTACTTGTTTAGCCAGAGTGTATACAAAACACTTAAAAGAAATGAAGAATAAATAAAAGAAGAAAAATAAAAAGACGACATTTCTTTATTAATCAGCACAAAAGTTAAATTTCTGAAAACAATGTGTTAATTTGATTCATATCCGCAAAGATCTGTGAATGGAATTCTTGACTTCTCGGTACAAGAGACTGTTTATTCAGCAGAAATAATGAATGGAGGAAACAAAGCAATGGTTTTTTGTATTGTCTGAATGCATTTCCTCGCCATGACGAAATTGCCTGCACAGCATATCCGTCAGACTTAATGAGTGGCAGGGAAGGCAGTGGGGCTGCCAACTGCTGCAATTGTTGATATGAGAAGCAGGTAGCCCTGTCTATTGTCTGTAGCACTGGAGCGAGATGAATGACAGGAGGGGGGCGTGGCATTTCCTGGTTCTCTCACCACAAAGAAAATTCCACTACTTAATCAATTTACTGATGAAAAAATGTAGTGTTACTTCCTATCTAATCTATCGTGTAGACATAATATTCTGCACTCTTTTAAGATTTTTCCGTTGAGTTATGAAGAATAGACCTAGCACCTGTTTGATTGTTTTTTCCTACTTTATTGTAACAGGCATCTGCTCCACTTGATCGGGATTCAGACTTTCAGATGCAATTATTTGTTGATATTTCTAGTGAGCTATCATCACTTACTCTACTTGTTAAAGTAAAAAACTGTTGACAAATTTTCAGAGAGGCTCTTCATTTTAATCTAGCTTTCCTTTTCTTAACACTGTACATTTATACAAGTAAGAAACATCGTGGGTATTAGCAGGACATGCAGTCTCAAGAGTACTTCCATTTTAATACAAGACTCATCTACAACACCCCCCCCCCCTTCCCAGTTTGATATGTAGAGAGTTTCTGTGTGTGCAAAAATGTACCTACTCTTACTTTAGTGAATATTTCTCAACTGAATTCCATATTTTGGGTAAACATTGGAGGGAAATTGGAGATTTCAGCCCCCTTTATTTTTCTAAGGTTAAATCATTTTTGCTATCATAATGAATTACTTGTTATTTATTTATCAAAACACATGTATATCATAATTGAATTATAATTGAATTCTTGCAACTTGGAAGCATCGTCTGTGGCATAAAGACGATCAACCTGCATCTTTCCTTGGGAATGTTTTTGAATTTATTGCTTGCTAATCAAACCTGTGCTAATTACCACTAGGAAATCTGTAGAGTTATTGAGAGATTATGAATGGTCTAATTTAGGTGTGTAGCTATGTGATCCCCACCCATATATGATACCTGTGCTAATTACACTAAGAAATGTGAGAGATATTGAGAGGTTATGAATGGTTTGATGGAGGTGCACAGCTATGCAGTGGATCCCCCCCCCCCCCACACAACACATATGATACCTGTACTAATTACCACTAAGAAATGTGGGAGATATTGAGGGTTATGAATGGTTTGAGTGAGGTGCACAGCTATGCAGTGGATCCCCCCCCCCCACACACACACATATGATACCTGTATAATTACCACTAAGAAATGTGGAGATATTGAGAGGTTATGAATGGTTTGATGGAGGTGCACAGCTATGCAGTGGATCCCCCCCCCCCCCACACACACACCACATATGATACCCTTACTAATTACCACTAAGAAATGTGGGAGTTATTGAGGGGTATGTAATGGTTTGATGAAGGTGCACAGCTATGCAGTGGATCTCCCACATGAATGATACCTGTACTAATTGCCACTTTAAGAAATGTGGGAGATATTGAGGGGTTATGTGATGGTTGGGTGAATGGTTTATGATGGAGGTGCTCGGCTATGTGATGGATCCTCCCACACAAATAATACCTGGATCTGGCTTCCTTTGATTCAATTAATACGCGGATCTTCCCACTGCAAGACAGTGTCTGTCTAAAGCAGGTCTAACCTTGCTCATAGTCTCGCCAGTGTGATGAATTTGACTCTGTGCCATGTAATGTTGACGCCTCTCCTCTCATGAAGTTCTCAGAGAGAGGGAGGGAGAGAGAGAGAGAAAGATAGAGAGGGAGAAAGAGAGAGAGATTATTGAAGCCTGGGAAAGATTTTCATTAGGATATTATATGCAGTCACCTACAGCTTCTGTGGAATTGTATTCTGGGTAATTACGCTTACTTCACTTTTGGCAAGAGAGAGAGGATCAAAGCAGATATAGACTCGATGGTGGTGGTTAAAATCCAAAACAAACACACCAACAAGTCCAGGCGTTCCGATGTGTGATCTTTGTATATGATACGTCTATATCGGAGAAGATGTCTCTGACACACTAATTCTCCATCCACAATGAGTATTGTTTTTTTTTTTTTTTAAGTGAAATTATCGCAAGTTTTCAATATGTTAATATGAGAATGGATAAAAGCCATCTTGATTCCATTATTTTGCCGATTTTTAATGTTTTTTTGGAACTTTGGTAGGTTGAAGATTAACAGATGTGAAACAGAAAATGAATGAAACATGATTTTATTTTTTTATATATATACATTAACGTATATACAAATTTATGTACATTTTTAAAATATAAATATAATACTTTTTCTCCAATACCCTGTACTGTCCAGGAGAAGACAAAAAACCCAGATCTAGGTGGAATATCATCATACATCACAGACAGAGCCACAAAAACAAAGGAGAAATGAGCCATTTTTATGATGATATATGGATTTTGATGAACAGTCACCTGTGAATATAACGGGTTTTTTTACTCCTGCAGAGTCATTCACTGTCAGTTTCTGCTGATCATTATTCACCAACAGCAGACGCAGAACAACACATTCGTATAAGTATTGCACATATTGCCATGTTTCATTGTTTGTAACACAGAAAGTGTAGTTGATGAAGTCAAGGGAGACAACTCAATCAGAGGCAGTAGACAAACATTAGAATCACAAGTCCAAGCGCACTGAGTGTCAGGTGACAGGCCGAGGATTTCTGGGACATAGAAACGGCCTCGTTTGCGTAGTTATAAGCCCTGTTGGAATCCATGAGGTACTGAACTTTGTTGTCCGAGTCTTTACTCCCGATCACTATATACAGCCAATGCAGGATGCCCCGCCCCCGTGCGGAGCCGCGAAAGTCTTTAGATTTCTGAGACAGGTCACTGAAATGTTTGTCCTTGGAATTTAAAGTAGGGGGTACTCCTGAGTCCATAACTAATTCTGGCAAGACTATTCTATCCAAGAATGTGATAACACTAATACTGTCCTGGGCTTCTTTGCCACTGGGTGGGGGTGATTCGACCCCCTCTGTGGGTAAGTCATTGTGTAGTAGAAATGGAAGGGGGTTTTGTGTCGAGACACTGACTGTTTTTGTTCCAACTGTTTGGTCCGTGTTTGATTGGATTAGGTCTTTAGAGGAGTTAGTGTTAATATCACACATTTGATTGACCACTGGCACCCAGGCCTGGTCCAGGCTCTTCTGGACAGTGCTATAACTGGATGTTGTGGGACAGTTGGTCAGATATGTATGGACACACAACAGCATCTTCTTGTATTTCCTGAAGAAAAAGAAAGAAAAAAAATGATGACTTGTGTATAATTCTTTTATCTTAATGAATTTAAATATTGTATTTCTGTAAATGCAGAAAATTGCAAAAGAAAAAAAACCTGCACAGGATGTTCTACAGATAAAGGTGATAATGGAATAAAAGATAAAGAGGGGAGAAAAAATTATCTGTCAGTAAAGAATGCCGAGGAGAGAACCAATCATTCAGCGAAGAATGTTTAATGACGACATTGCATGTGCCAAAATCGAAGCGAAGTATTTACAGCTTAATGTTTTTCGTGATATCAAAGAACACGGAACTGAACAAGCTTTACAATAGTTTCTCATCTATTTCTAGAGTGGCGTATTACTCCACTTGTCTGACCAATAAGTTGGGAATTCAAAGGTTGTCAAAATTTCTCTTTATTATTTTTATGACTGGGTTTCATCATTTTTCCATGTGATGAGGAAATTAGGCCTGCGTTGATCGCTGTGATTGTACGAGGGAAGCCGCAGCGGTGAGATGTTATGAATGCATCTAATTACATGTGACTCAGTGAACATCATGGTCAACATGATATCAGCAGCTATTCTTAAACTAATGACGATAGAAAACTTTGCTTTCTCCCTCACTCATCAATAACACTGGGGGCCCCCCATCAGTGATCAGATTTCGATCAGGCTCGTTCATTAGCTCTAACATTTATACAGAAGACAGGTTGATGAGATCACAGATCAATATATTAATCAAATTAATTAGACTGCATACCGTACTTTTTAATTTATTTTTTGTTACCTTGTATATTAAAATAAATTGAACACTTGTAGATGCCTATCAACCATTATCCAAATAGTATTTTATGAAAAAAAAATTTCAGATCATAAAAAATTGAAGTAATTTTCTTTTTTATGAAGTCTCATATGGCATTTTCCAATTCTTTTGTGTTAAATGATATGGTTTCTCAATATCAGATAATTTTCCCTAAATTATACACCAAAACAAATTTTTCACGCTCAGGTTTCTCTCTGATGTTGAGGAAATATCATGAATAAAATCAACACATGTTTCAATTTAAATCTACCCATCAAAAATAATTGCAAAGTTGTGCATGAAATTTTAATGAGGTGTCATACTTATGCAAAATTGTGTTGGAACTCTTCGGTGATGAAGGCCTGTAAGGTTGATAAGAGACTTAATTTTAAATGCTTGTTATGCAAATGAGGGCTTAGAAAAGCTGAAGTGGTTTATTAAGTGCTGGTGGATGGTAAATTGATTTTCTATGTAACCCTTGTTTTCTTGAGATGCATTATGCAGCTGTTGATTTTTTTTTTTTTTAATTTTGTATTTTGAATATTTGATGAGCCGGATGTGTTATTTTTCTGCACCCGTTATTTTTGCTGATGATGGCTTTACACACTGGTATAATTACAGAGGATAATGAATATCATACAAACTTCACCAGTGCTCATTAGCAAACATACATCAATCTAATCAAGCATGAACATTTACACACTTCATTGCACCCCACTGAATGGAGGATTCAGTTGGAGAAGAATCTAATGGAACCTGCTGAAAATATTATGTTATCCTTTCAGCTTAGAGTCTTTGTAGAATATTCAATTAATTATAATTAGAATTTTTTGTTTTGTTCATTCTGTTAGCTCAGAAGTAATCTTTTTGATGAGTTTTTTAATGAATAAATGAGAAAGTGTGATTATGAATGTTTCCACTGCCTAAGACTTTAATGATATTTCTTTTTCATTTTTTTTTTTAAATTTAAATAAACTAAACATTTAGAGAACTGTAACATTGATTTGATTGGAACAATATTGAATTCATGTATGTGTAATAGAAGATTATTACATACATAAATCAGATTGGACGGCAGGCGCATTATATAACATTATGCCATATTTCAGAACCAATTATTGTATAATTTGTATAATTTCTTGGAAATGATGTAAATCCCCCACTTTAAAAAAAAAAAAAACCTGTTTCTGTGGTATTTAGTAATTATTTAGTAATAATTAAATTAATAACAGGACTAGGGAAGTGCAAATTGTTTTGACTAAAAGCAATAAATTACGAAATACATTTCTCTTACCTGCAAGCATGCTTGATGAAAATTTGGTAAACAAAAGGATTTTCTGGTTTGATGTTTGTGTATTGTTTGACTTTACGAGAGAATGGTTGGATGCAGTGGAAGATTTGAGATGAAAACGCCTCCTCACAATTGGAACGAATTTTTGGTGTCTTTTCCACGTTTTCCGTGTCTTTGTAATCCATTGCCATTTTTGCTTTACTCCACGAAGCCATGCTCACTGTTATAAATCCATATAGAACAATGATCGGGGGTACGGCCAGCTTCATAGCTAACACAATCTGAGAGAACTACGACTAATATTGTATGATATTCCTTAAATATATAGGAGCATTGTCATCTCCAGTGTTACGTTTCCATTATTGTTCTAAGTTCCAATTGTTGGGAATCTCCTTTGTTTACAAACAATCACAGTCGTCTTTTGAAGTATGGCCTTTTCCTCCTCTTTGCATACTCAATTCAGCTCGGGAGATTTTTTTTTTTTTCCAATAGCACAATTTATTATATTTTTTGTCAATGACTTGCATAAAAGATCATATTGAATGCAAAAATCTGCTGATCACGGGGGTTAGATGAACTGGTGAAAAAGTTTGATAATTTGTGAACCACAGAAGCGCTGCCTTTGCGATTGTTCGCCTCGTGCAGTCAGTTTAACCTTGTGGAGTAAATTCCAGGGATTACAATAGTTTTGCTGGGGGTGCTAACTCCTGATTATGTCCACTGATTTATATCTCGGTAGTTGTGATTGTTTGGCGGGGTGTTTAGGAACTCGCTGAACCGTGACCACTGCCTCCTGAGCGGAAGATGATGTATTCTGTCATTGGACGGTTCCAAAGTCTTTTATAGCTCTGCTCACGACTCCCACTTCGGTTGGAATGTACTGAAGTATTAACAATCACGTTACAAAATCAGATATTGATCACATTAATGATACAACAGATTAAACGAAACAAGCATTATGTATAGTCATAATTTTTTTGCAAAATAATCTTAGATGACAAACCAAAAAAGAAGACTTACTTTGCTTTGGATTTTGAAGGCTAAGGACTTGACTAAATCAGACCAGAAATCTTGACTAAATGTTTCAAATATTGAGCTTTACGGAAACTTTTATGTTAAAATCTTGAATGGCTTTATTGCATCTACTGTGAGTGAATTAAATCACCTGACCTAATTACCTGGCTGCTATAACTCATCATTCACTATTTCTGTGGATGATTTATCCACTCAGTCCTGAGTCAAAGACATTAGTACAAGTGCTAATTATCCCATTCCCTCAATCATCAAACCACAGGAAATTTAATTATAGATGACAGAGATGATTCAATTCATTATGTCATTTCCCCATAAATGAGTTAAGTCTGGTTTCATATTAGAATTTCTAAAAGTGGACAGAAATTAAAATTATTAATGGAACTTACCTCAAGCGTGTTAGCAGTGCTACCAATATGCTGTGCACAGGTTAACTGCCTATGATCACTTGAATGAGTGTGATAATGATTTGGGACACTGTAGATTTTATGGTCCAGTAGTTGGCCTGACTTTCACAACTCGCCCACCAGAAGCAGCGGGATTCTTTCTTATGCTGGCGAGGTGAGAACACCAATATGACTTTTGTCACCACTAAGGATGGGACCCCTAGACTTTGTCTGCAGGGGGGCTTCACACCTCTCAGAATGACCTGTGGCAGTCAAACACACCACTGTGACATAATAGTATTGTAGCTGATGAAATATTAATCCAAGTAGTTCACACTCGCAGACTGGTCCAAGCTCAAGGCTACTGTCGATAAAGAAGTCCACATGACAGATATCCGGGAACGGGAATGTCTTCTCGTTCTTGAATTAAGAAAAAATGTAATTAGTCACTTTTTTTCCCACATTGATTTGCAACTGAATAAACTTTTTATTTGAAAATAAATCACACTCTGTCAGGTGTGTTCTGCTGGGGAGAATAATACCGACTTCTGACTCTCGGCGAGCCTCCCTCTGAGATACAGCCTGTCTGCTGCTGATAGGTAATTCTGCAATGATTGATAACAAACAGGTAACCAGTGGGACTGACCAGGGGCAGAGGTTAGAGTCAGTGGATTTACAATAACTCCTTCTGCCTGATTGTGTGCCTTATTGAGATCAGACGCTGCTGAACTGGTGTGATTAGGCTGTGTTTATGAAGAGATATAACCCTTGGATACATGAAGTACTGGAACAGCTGGCATCAGAGCCACACATGACAATTACGTATTATCATAACAAGGCCCAATATCGTCAGCACTTTATTTAGAATTCTACACTTAATTAATGTGTTCTATTTATACAATTGACTGTAAACATCACAAAACGGCAGACAAATACAGACACATTGAATATTTTCATCCCAGCACCACGTAAATAATTTTCGAAGTTGTAGGTGGTCTATTTTCTCATGAATTCTTCAGTAGACTTTAATTCTATAATTAACAGTGGTACACTATTTCCTTGATTTTTATCGAGAAGTCTGCCGATTGTGATCTAACGGATTCCTCTGATCAATACCGGACTGGACACATACTGGATGGCCAGCAGGACTAGCTTCCGTAGTTTTATTGTGCCCTAATGTTCCCATTTCTTTAATGTTCCTGTCACTTTTGTTGGTGTGTCAGGATCTGGGTATTGTTGTCTGGACATTTTCAGTAATGGCTTGTGACTTGAGTCATCAGGTTTAGCTTGCCTGAGTTATAGATTTAAGTGAATTTTTCAGATTGACCCTTAGTCTGGAAGATGTTTTAACTTCTCCAGTAATGGTGCATATGCCAAGCCATCACATAAATGTGTCTATATTTTTCATGTTGCTGTCAGGGTATGGGGAGCAGGGCCGTAGAGTTGTAAAAATGACCATTTTGGCTCTTGGCTTTTAATATGCTTAAAGATTATGACAGTATTAACTGTTCTGCAAAATGTTCGCATTTAGTTTTGACAGATTTATCTCCAAAATGACTTCATGCCTTGTCACCAAAACTTTTCTTAGATGTTGATCCTGTAGTTTTGAGAAGTCTAAATCTGAGTCTGGACATGTACTAGTCAGTAGTCACAATGTACTCTTAGAGGGATCAGAATCTGAAATACATTCATGCATGGTTGTGTGTTGGCACTTTTCATTATAGCTGAATTGTGATATTAATGAGAAACTGATGAATGCTGCTGTTATTCAGTTGAGCCATTTGACCTGTTGGCCTCATATTTATGTCTTATTCTGCAGAAAAGAGAGGGGGGGGGGGGTCTGCCAGTTTCTCTTTTATTATATATATGTATAATAGATTAAGATTACTGTATCTTGTTATTCAAAGGATAAATGGTTTCCTGTCTAGTTTTACACTCTTGTCATGGCTACATTCTGTCTAATTAATTCTACATTCTGTATCATTCTACATTCTGTATAATTTGACTTTCTGTAATCTTACACCCTGTCTAATTCTATTTTCTGTTAATAACAAAATCCGTTTGTCAGAGAATGTATTCGTTGTTTTTAAAACAGTACTTGGACATGATTAGATTAACAGTTGCAACATTGTGAATTGGAATAATTGTCTGAAAGAGGATATAGTAATAGTTTTGTTAGAAAGTTTTCAACACGTGAAAGATGGGTACCATCTGTCAGAAAGATCTGGGCAATTTCAAAATAAATGTATTCATAATGCGCTTGTTGTTTGTAAAAGAATGAACTGTCTGTGTGATACCTTTACCATATACCCAATAGTGAGATACAGAGACAGGAGTCTTTGAAAAAAAGTTTATCAGGGAAAGGAGATGTTATCAGAAGGAAGATAGGGGGGTATCTGCTGCTGATCGTGAAGACAGGGAAGTGGTGGAAACCCAGAGGGCGCCACATGCAAGCTGGCAGAACCGAGTTCCTGGCACAGGCGTGTTGCGCGGGGCTTTTGTCAGTAATTAGCAGTGTCATTCATCTATGGAAGACAAACATGACTGGGGAGGCACATGTTGTGCTACAATCGGAGATTCTGGTGATTCTATCAATGAGATGTTTGCTCTATTGCCTGTAATTATCACTAATTGCTGCAACCTCTCTTCCCCCCATATCTCCTCATCAGGAATGGTATGGGGATATGATTTATCACAACGTGTAATCTGGAAAGTGAGAACATTAAGCAGTTGTTTTTTTTCTTGTCATCAGATACATAGGGTATAACATTATTGTTGGCCTTGATGTGAGAGGATATGTCAGTCACC
>CAJDSM010028212.1:0-10507 GCA_903981925.1 Ostrea lurida
TATTATAGTTTAGGAAAAATCAGAATGACTTTGAAAAAAATAGAGATGCGTTTTCTTCACAGGAAAATGATATTCCTGTTTGTTGTTTTCACTTTTACATATTCAATCGTCGAAATTTTACCTTAAATTTTTAGTTTTTAAATTTCAGACCGTGGTCAGCAAAGTACCGTACAAATCATTTTACTCGTCTCATTCGACTAATGGCAGTTCTATAGACATTCAGGACAAAGATGACACAATGAAGCCCAAGTTCTTCGTGTCTGATGAATGTGATGCTAGCATTATGCATCGTAAGAGTTCTGGAACCGGAAATACAAGACTGTGATCCGGAAATGCTAATAATTTTTCATTTTAAAAGAAGGATGCAGATATTTTACTTTGTGAAGCATTGGGATAACGCATTTCTGTCATTCCTTAATTGTAGCTCATATGAAAGTAAGAATACATTCAAATTGTTTAGACTGTGAAATGGATATCGTTTTTCCTTTTATAAAGTTTGAATTATTTATATACATGTATGTATACCGACTTACATTTAAATATGTATCATTGAAATAGGTAACATATTTTCCTTTGCGATGAATTGTTGTTTTAAAATAATTGATGACATATAAATATGTCTAGTTTTAAATACACATTCATATATCATGTAATTTATCCTACCGTAACCGGACTGTCTTGAGTTTGGCGCCAACTCTTGTCATGACGGCGTCAAGCCAAAGACGTGAATATAGGTGGCGATTGCTCCTAGCTTCGCCAGATGCCCGGCACTTGAAAATGGAAATCTCAGGTCTTTCGGATATGACCTTAAAAATGAAGGTCCCGTATAGCACCTTAATCATAGGTCTATGTGTGGTACCCATCCCCCACCCCACCCCCCAGCAGATGACGTCTGAATATGAGTGAAAACCCTCGCGGGGACGTGAGACAAACCGCCTTTTTTGACTTATTAAAATACTGCAAATGGTGCTTGTTCCAGATTTTTGTTATATATATATATATCGACTGTCACCAAGTTATAACTTTTTTTTTTAAACTTGAGGTCAACAATATACCACAGAAATCCTTTTACTCGCCATGATCCAAAAGATCTTAGAATGTACATGATTAAGGTGACACATTTTACGTCTCTTACAAATGTCATGCCTGCATCAAGCATTGCAAGAATTCCGGAACCGGAAATACAAGATTGTGATACAGATATACATACAATAGTTTTATTAGTTGAGTAAATTTTTATCTTTTAAAAAATGTATTTGTATATTTTATAAAGTGCTTTTGTATTTCGTTCACTCCGTTTTTTGAAAATATGGAACAAAAAATAGTATAGAAGTGTGCAAAAATTAAATTCCTCCGATACAATGTGTATCATTAACTTCTCCATTATAATTGTTGAATTACTTGTCTATAAATGACACCCTTGTATTGCGTAACACATATATTTTTTTATTTTTACTTTGTGATTAGCAACATGTCGCCATTGTGTACAAATCCGAATTGATAACACATCGAAATACACAGTCTATCAAATATAATATTCTATTATGAAATGTCCTATAATTCATTATTCAGACATTCTAATTTACTAATATTAAAAAAAAATTAGAAAAATGTGCTTAATCCAGAATTTTAGAGCGATTTGTTAAAATATCGGCAATTGTCGAGTTTTTACGTTCTTTTCAACCTGTGGTCAGTTACATGTAAGTACCACTTAAGCCCTTGTACTCGCCATCACTTAAATATAAAACTTTGAAGTACATTATGTAGTGCTAGAGATAACATAACCAAGCCAAAGTTCTTAGTCTCAAACAAATGTGATGTTAACATCATGAACAACATACATGTAAGAGGGATCAGGAAAGACAATTTTTTTTCAAACCATTTTAAAATTAAATTTGTACTTTTATATTATCTATATACCGAATGAATTTGTAGTACTCTGTACATATACATGTATAACTAGTGATGGTCAGTTTGTTTTGTTTATAGACTTTTGTAATATGAGCCAGTATATCATTCCATTCTTTATTCTTTTCTTTGTTTTCTTTTATTTCAAAAATTGCAAATGATGCTCAATCTATTTTTAGTTTGTACAAAGAGATGGAGGTAATAAGGAATTTACATTACCTTTTCTGAAACTGTATTTTTCTGCACATATATGAACGACCTTGCCATTGTTACGCAGGTCTAGAATTTTATCTTAAGAGTATGTTGTTCTTTTATTCACTTGTGCTGTTCTTTTACTTTTTACTGTACTTTTTATTGCTTCTGTTCACTATAAATCCGAGGATTAAATAAATTGTTTTTTGAGAATTTGTCCAACTTCAGTATTCTTGTCAGTTGTTCAGACTAGCTTGCGAAGGGATCATGTGTGCTTATCATACACTCCAAATATGGTGCATTTGAGGGATTTAGAAATGAAAAAATCTCGTACGAGTCAGAGATACCCACAACTAGCTCGCCAATCTAAAATCTTCTGAACATCGATAAATCCTCGCTCTCCATTCTAGCGCCCTGTCATACTACGGAGGAATAATCACGTGATTATTGTCATACCACGGAGGAATAAAGAAATAATCTCGTGATTATTGTCATACTACGGAGGAATAATCACGTGAGAAATATGATATGGACGGCGGAGAATAATCATTTAATAACGAAAACTTTCAAAATTACATTAAAAACAAGAATAGTCTAAGTAATATGGTAAAAATTCCCTTTGAGACTCGGACATAGTAAGCTGTCGAGCTACCAAGCTAGGCAATCAAACTAGGAATAGACAAATGCTGCTGAGATTTATATTTTCATCCAGGTTTCTAAAGGAAGTCGGCCATTAAAGGGGCATGGACACGTTTTGAGATAAAAATGTTCAAATTTTAGATTTCGATTTTTAATGTTTACAATGCTCACTTAGGTATTTCTAATGGTCAGGAAAAAATTGAACTTATAATTTGTTGAGTTACAAGTGAGATACAGCGCTTACAATTACTTGCTATGTAAACAAGGCCCATGCAATGTTTTTGTTAACCTATATTGAATATGCTAGTATATATAATTCCGCTTAAAGCAGATTTTTTTCTTTCAAATACAAGTTCATTCTGAACACAAACACTTTCTAGTGTTTCTCACATCTCATTTTGTTTTAAACATGTTATTTTCTGTGAAGAAATCTTTATGTAAACAAAAACAAAGCACGAGCCTTGTTTATATAACAAATAATTGAAAGCGCTATATCTTTCTTGTAACTCAATAATTGACATTGAAATTTTTGCTGACCATTAGAAATAACTTGGTTAAGTATTTTAAACGATAAAAATGGAAATATGAAATTTAGCTCAAAACGTGTCCATGTCCCTTTAAGACTTGTATGGTGTTCCTCCGGAAGATGTTTCAATTAGGTAGTAACTTTTCCCTCGCCAAAACACTTAGTATTCAACATTAGTGTAAAATTCACAACTCACGGGCATTTATATCGCCTGAGTTAGAATTCAACGAACTGATTCACGATTTCCCCCAACATTTTAATTTATTGATCATTCAAAGTGATCAAATGTGATTGAAAAGTTTCACAAAAATAAGGTTATCAATGATATAGAAGCTTATCATAGAAATGTTTTTGTTGTGTAAACAAAAACTTAAAATTAGAAATTAAATCTAGGTTCATGAAATTTTTAAACTAAACTTGCGATTTAGTCGGAATTAGTCATATTTTCTCATTGTCTTCATTGTATTTTCTGCTAAAAACCAACATGAATATTATCACAATATTATAAAAGGACAGTCCATCACGTTTTCGCTCACCTTGTGATTTTTAATAATTTGCCATGCAATAATTGTAAATCATTTAAACAATAAAATGCTTCCTTTGTTGGTTTATTGGGTGATGAAGGAAACTAGCATTGCAGAAAAAAAACCACAACCCAGATATTTTAGCGAGGATTTAATTTTGGCATTATTAGCGAGGTCTTTGAGATCGCTAAAATTAAATACCGCTAAAAATTCATTCCAAATCATTGGAAGAGCTTTTCAAAGTAATAGATTATAAAATCGCTAAAATTATTTACCGCTAAAATAAAATACCACTTTTAAAGGAGAAAACGCTAAATTTGCGCCTCGCTAAAATTTCTACTTATACGGTAGATGCTAGTACATGTGTGAATTAATTCTTGCATAAATGTTTAGTATGCACGTGGACAAACTAAAATTTACTATCCATCATAAGTTAGTGCATGACTCTAATACTAAATTGATTGATGATTTGAGAGAACACAAAACGCTTACACTGTAAAATATCCATTTTGTTCTACCTTTCGGTTTACGAACACATGTAGAACACTGAGATTTTTTTTTCTTGTTATGCTTGATGCATGTAGAATGGGATGTAGTTGTGAATGAGAAGAAGTGAATACTTGTAGTAAAAGATAAGCCTCCACCCCCATATCATTGAAGCCTGGGGAAAATGAGGCCGTTTCTGCTAATTACCACCCTACCCCCCCCCCCCACCCCCCTTGTTTTTGCTCCCTTGGGCGCAGCATTTTTCATTATGTACGTCTAAACTTACATTTTAGATATATCTTTGATTTCGGATAAGATTATTCAAATAAATATATTTGAGTTAAAGAATTGCATTCTCTCTATAAAATGATCCTCCTTTTTTTTTAATACAAACTTTTATAAAATTAAATTTATTACGGTGGATTTTATTTTAAGCAACTGAGAAATTCTGCATTTTAATTTGGATTTTTAAAATCTAATCATTGATTTCGTATACAGTGAAATTTGGTAATATGTGTACTTCTTTTGTTTAAAGAAAGAGCCCATGATATTGTCAAATTATGTCATAATGGTAAAATTATGGAACGTGTTAATTTAAAAAAAAAATAAACGTTTGCAAAATATTTCCATTCAAATGACCGTTTTACTATTGGTTCATCAGACTTGATACATCAAAAAAAAAATAATATGTTGATTTCTATTTTGTTGAATGAAGTACATGAATAAAATTTCACTAAACTTTTTATTGGCCTTATAGGATGCATGCTTACGGTGGTATATCTAGGACATGCAATATAAAAAAAAAAAGAAAATTGTGTCGTTATCACTAGATATTATCTCGTTCGCACGAATTATTATCTCGAACGAGATAATATCTCGTTATCACAAGGTGCGCACGACATAATGACTCGTTATCACGACATGATATGCGTCATTATCACGAGATAATATGTCGTGCGAACGAGATAATACCTCGTTATCACGCGATAATATGTCGTGCGAAAGAGATAATATCTCGTTATCACGAGATAATATCTCATTATCACGAGATAATAAGTCGTGCGCACGACATAATATCTCGTTATCACGAGATAATACGACATAATGCGACATAATATCTCGTGATAACGACATAATTTTCTTTTTAAAAAAAATATTGCATGTCCTAAATATACCCCCGATATACACATACCTATATTATCAAATTAACACAGTCGAAATTTGGTGTCAAACTTATTCATTTACTGTACACCGAACATCTATTTATTTATGCCATTAGTTTTGTTTAGTTTAGCTTTATTCAGGCAGAACATCATTTATGTACAAAATAACAAGATACACTTGTATTATAATTAACACAATATTTATTAATTTACATATTACATTCATATACCAGATGTTATCACAGTCATAACTAGAACTGTCCTATCGGGACTAATACCCCCCGCGGGGCACACTACATACATGTAATGAACACAGCAGATTTTCTCAGATTAACAGAAGTTGTCTAATCAATGGGTAATATAGTATATTATTCTTTAGGAGGAGTTGTGGACGATGCACTAATGCATACATTGGTGAAAAATGCCTAAGTCCAAACGTTCATATCTTGAACAAAAATTGTCCAAAACAAAATTCCTGACAATATGCACATCTCCATTATGTGATGTAACACTCCACACAGTTTCATAAAAATGCGAAAAGTCCTTTAGGAGGAGTTGCGGACAACGCACTGATGCAGAGATATTTTGGTGAAAAATGCCTAAGTCCAAACGTTCATATCTTGTACAAAAATTGTTCAAATTAAAATTCCTGACAATATGCACATCTCCATTATGTAATCTAATACTCCACAAAGTTTCATAAAAATCCTGCAAGTCGTTTAGGAGGAGTTGCGGACAACAACATATTTCGGACAGACGGACGGACAGACAGACAGGGTGAAACCTATATACCCCCCAAACTTTGTTTGCGGGGGGTATAAATATCACAAACGTTATTATCACATACAAGATATTACCACAGCTTCACTTTATAAGCACTTTTGCATATATCACAGTCTACCTAGGATAACCCATTAAAGCAACAATATTGTTGCTTATTTCCAATGGGGTCCTTGAGAATTTGAAAAAAAAATTATATATACACATGTCAAAGTCAAAGCCATTATAGTTCCAGCTGAAGTGATTTCCATCGACTTTGGGGGATTTCGGGATAAATTAGGTGGAAAACTTTTCTCGGATCAACACACGCCATTTCGTCGCCTGGTTCGTTAATTTTATTTTATTGCCCCCTTTGAAAAAGAGGGGGCATCATTGTTTTTGCACCTGTCGGCGTATGTCGGTCGGTACGGTCCGGTCTGGCTAGTACCATATGTTTGGTCCGCCTCAATACTCTTTTGAGCCCTTTGCTTGATATCAACCCAAACTTGGTACTAGGGGTTCCCTTAAGAAGTAGATCGATCCCTATTGATTTTCATGGTCACATCGGTCGAAGTCAAGGTTCAAGTGGCAGTCTGTTAGACTATGTGCTGTCCGCTCAATATCTTTTGGACCTCTTTGCTTTGATATCAACCAAACTTAGGTACAGGGGTTCCCTTTAGAGAGTTACGATGATCCCTATTGATTTTCAGGTCACATGCGAAGGTCCAAGGTCAAGTGGTTCAGTCTGTAGACTATATGCTGGTCCGCTCAATATTCCTTTGACCTCCGCTGAATATCAACCAAACTTGGTACAGGGGTTGCCCTTAGAGAGTAGATGATCCCTATTGATTTTAGGTCACCATGGTCGAGGTCAGGTCACAGTGCAGTCTGTAGGACTATGTGCTGTCAGCTCCAATATCTTTTGACCTCCTTGCTTGACAATCAACCAAACTGTGGTACAGGGGTTGCCCTTAGTGAGTACGATGATCCCTATTGATTTTCAGGTCCACAGGTCGAAGGTCAAGGTCCAAGTCGGCGTCTGTTAGGACTATGTGCTGTCCGCTCAATATCTTTGACCTCTTTGCTTGATATTCAACCAAACATCGGCCTAGGGATTTTCCTTAGAGAGTACGACTGCATCCCTATATGACTTTCAGGTCACAAAGTCAAAGGCGTCAAGGTCAAATATCAACTTGGTCTTAACCCCAGTGTTCTGTCCGCTGTCAATATCTTTGACCCCTTTGCTGATATCAACCAAAATGGCATAGGGGTTGTCCTTAGAGATTAAATGATCCCCTGTTGATTTAAGGTCACAAGGTTAAAGTCACAGGTCAAATTACTGGTCTTAACCCCCATGTGTGTCGCTCAAATCTTTTCGATCCCTTTGCTTGATAACAACTAAACTGGGTACAGGTGTTGTCCTTAGAAAGTAAATGATCCCTAATATTTTGGGTCACATGGCCAAAGATCAAGGTCAATCTGATAGCCAATTTCAAAACTGCTAAAGATTTGTCATATATTTTATTTTGTTCAAACTTGACATCTAATCATGATTGAATAGGTATTTACCCTTTTTGTTTAATGATTAGTTTGCCTTGTATAAAGCACCAAATTTCATAATAGCCATTTTGAATTTTGCACCATGGGGTTGCATTTATGTTTCTCAAACATTTCTTGTTTCGGATATTGACGAACTGCTGCTTCGTGAAACTGTTTTTACAGCCTGTAGCGAAGAAAAACCTGTTTCCACCGGGTAAATACCAATTTGACCCTTTGTGAAAGGGCATATTTTCTTCCTCTAGCCCTGCTTCATGAGAAAGGTGGTCTGAGGCCCGCGGGGAGGGGGGGGGGCAGCTTTCGGATTAGAGTAGAAGTATGTCTCCCATGTTGTCAATTATTAATATTTTCTGTCATTTTTGATGAGGTAAAATGACACAAAATTTAAGAGTTTTTTAGGCGTTTTTTTTTTTAAAAATGAAATATTAAGTCAACAATAAATCAATTGTCGTTTATTTCAAAGAGTCTATAAACTATGATAACATTTGAAACACTACTGCCGATCACTCAAAGTACATGTAACACCGGTTTGATGTTCCATCAGATACAGACATGTCCTTTCAACTGAGACGTAGATAATTTCCTATACGGCTAGCATTTGTAGTGACAATTACCAAAGATCAAGGACAGACATTGTGTAAAATCTGCTTACAAAATGTAAACTCTCCCATCTTTTCACACGTTGAGTTATATGTAGCATTTTCCACAGAACTTTCCCTAGATTTTTTTGATTGACGAAGGATATACATGTATGTATATTGTTTACGAAGAAGTTGTAAGCGACTGATCAAATCTCTCCATATATCTCATCCGTTGTACTTTGCCTTAGATTCAACTGATTATACCTTTCATTTCAAAGTCATGGGGGTGGGGGGATGGGGGGGGGGTCTTCCTATATCTTGGTATACACAGACGTACCGCTGGAATGGATAACTTTTTGACAGGTCAAATATATAAATGGGATGCAATTTTCATCAATCTGTTATATCAAAGTGTAGAGAAATTGACATGCCACTATATCAATGGATGGTAAATTTATCCACTGAAAATTTGTAAACATGAAAAAAAACTGCAACTGATCTACCACTGAAAACAAAGGAATTAAGATTATATTACAAGCCGGTATTACATTAGCAATATGCACATGGATAGCAATTATACAAGTTTGTGATGAAATGTAAATTTTATACAATTTTGTTATTATGTGAATGGGAATGGATTTCAAAATATTGATTATATCAAAATTGGTAACGTGTATGATGTATATTAATGGGGTGTTTTGGATATGTATATCTATAGGCTGTACGTACATCTGCACCCCTCAACGTATAGGTTGAGACCCCCCCCCCCCTTCCCTGGGTTCACAATAAAGTTAATGTAGATCGCATTATTAGACAGTCGGAGGTGTTGACTCTGATTCCATAAAAGCCTTTTCTGATAGTGACTGATTCTACGTTACGGCGGACACGGGTAAATACTGCAGTTTTCGGAGATTTTGGATGCTCGCGTTGAAGTGCTAGACGAATGATATTGGAGATCAAGCAATGCATTTGTAAATTAACATATTGGCAATATTTATACATAAAATAATTCACTTTTTAAAAGACATACACTGAAAATTTTTAAGGTTAAAAATGCAAAAATAGGTGAAAATGAAGTTTCAATCGGCTTGTGAAGCGTTTGAAAACCATGCGTTCATGTAAAAACTCTGTAATACGGAAGAGAAGAGACGATTTCATAGGCCTTAATGGCATACCATTAAAGTGAATATGAACATCATTACATTACAGTTGACGTCTTTATTTTTTTTAATAAATCATAAAAAATGATGTCAAACGTGATTCTAGTGCGACATATTTAAAAATCAGGCTTTTGAGAAATAATTATTTTCGATAAGAGCTGTATGATGGTATATGCTTCTCCACGGAGGAGCCTTAGCCTGATAACCATTTAGACATAGAATACTAAAAAACATGTTTTTGTTGGCCATACACATTTTGTGCAGTTCGTGAGATAGCGCTGATGTGTAATTATGCAAAAACATCTATGTTATCTAAAGGAGTGTCCTACTGTAACGGCCTTATCCTCTTTATTCCAATGAAAATATTTATCCAAAACTTTCACACAAAGAAAAGCCTATATCCCATTTATAATCATCATTGACAAGTCAAAAAAATCAACGAATGCACGTAATTTAACTAAAAACCTATAATATTCGGATACGGAAAAGTGTCCTGTAACGGCCCGCCGGGAGGAGCGTCATTAATATTATAACGTCACACTAATAATGACGTTTTTGTGCGAGTTTCTATCATTTTTTACAATATTATATTTTCTATCCGGATAAAGCAGTGTTCCTGAATTTTCACATTTTGAAAGTTCAAATATCAAAGATTCGAAAAATGATATCAGAATAAAGAAACAACTAGTTTTATTATTTTCTGTTTTTCCATTTTTTTATGTCCCTGTTACGGTAGAATCAGTCTGTAAGCCGGTCTTGAAAGTAAGCCTCCAATTTCCTGTACCACAGAAGTTTTGAAAATAAGCCCTATTTGAAAGTAAACCGTTTTAGTAAGATATTCAACTTTGAATATTTTATAACCAAATATTAATTGCAAACACTTAATTCAATTCATCTTTTGATATCACACATATTAATTATATTAAAATTTTAGACATGCGATAATACACAACAAATAATTTATTTACAATACTGAATATTTTCAAAACATAATCCCAGAGCCGCTAACAAC
>CAJDSM010028214.1:4322-25712 GCA_903981925.1 Ostrea lurida
AAGAGAGATTGAAATACAATACGATATATTTTCTAAGCGTTTCGCTGTCCTTTCATAATTTCTATATTCTATACTGCCTTATTATATAATTGTATATTTCTAATATGCCCCTATCATATATACTACCCCCTAATCATATATTGTATATTTTAATTTACCCCCATCATATATCAATATTGTATATTCTATACTGCCCCTAAATATATTGTATATTCTAATTTCTATACCTGCCCCTATCATATATTGTAATATTCTATTTTATACTGCCCTATCATAATATATTGTATCATTCTATACTGCCCCTAATCTATATATTCTGTACTGCCCACTTAATCATATATTGTATATGCTATACTGCCTCTAATTCATATATTCTAGTAATCTGCTCTATCATATATTGTATATTCTAATACTGCCCCTATGCATATATTGTAAATTTCTATACTGCCCCTATCATATATGTTATTCTAATTTCTAACTGCCCGTTTTTATTTCCCTATCATATATCATATGTTACTCTATATGCCCTAATCCAGATATTGTAATATTTTATACTGCCCCTATCATAATATTGTATATCTAATTTCTATACTGCCCTATCATATTTGTTATTCTATACTGCCCCTATCATTATATTGTTATAATTCTAATTTCTAATACCACCCCTATCATTATTCTATACTGTCCCTATCATATATTTATTGTATATCTATACTGCCCCTAATATATATTGTATATTCTATACTGCCCTATCATATATTGTATATTCTAATTTCTTATCTGCCCCATCATATATTGTATATTCTATACTGCCCCTATCATATATGTAAATATTCTAATTTCTATACTGCCCCTATATATATTGATATTCCTAATTTCCTATACTGCCCCTATCTATTATTGTATTATTCTAATTTCTATACTTGGGCCCCTATATTATATCATTTGTAATATCTATACTGCGCCCTCAGAAGCCCCAGACCAAACTAGAATCATACACCAAAATGTTTTAAAAAGAACTTTGTGATGGTTTTATTCTTGAGATCGTTAATATAATCGAGATTATAGCAAAACTAAAACCCATGAGAATATTTTCCCTTTACAATATTCTGACACACTGTGTATTCGGAGAAAACCTTGTCTCCCAACTGTGCACATCAGAGTGCTCGGTGCAGATTTCACTGTACTTGTTTATGCAGATCTACATCATTTGATCCTGCCATACAACTGTAACCTGTCATAGGACTTAGCTACATTTCCATATTCTTTGTTTTCCCACCCCTCTGTTTCCCTCTCATAATTTTTCCTAGACCCCTCCCCCCTTTGGTACCTTACCCCCCCCCCCCCCCCCCCACTCCTTTTTTCCCCATTCAAATTTAATTTACGAGAAAATATACTCTACCTGCCCTCCCTACATCCTTCTGTGATTTTTTGCTGACTATCAAGTCATAATGAAATAGTGATTGCTAAATACCTTATTCTAGTGTAAGCATAGAGCAAATAGGCTGCTGTGTTTCCCCGGTCATCCAGCATCTGAAAAATTAATTAGTTTCTCTTTTATTTGCAAGCAGATTATCCCATATTTAGCGTCCCTAATTCTAACAATGGGCATCTTTAGTAGATGTTATCCCGCACCACATAATTAGTGTACATCAGCTTGCATGGCTCAGGACCAAATTACCCGTCCACTGATTAAGGGCCTGTGTATAGTTATACGAGAAGTAATGCAGTCATTTCCACAGACTTATCCTCACTTTCCCGCAAAACAGAACCAGTGTTTGTGTGGATTCCGAAAACAGCTATTAATTTTGTTATGACACAATGGGTGTGTCCAAAAGCTAAATCAAGAGGATCACAGCTAGGCCTTAACAGCCTCTTTATGATAAGTTAAAAAAAACTTTCATTCATTTCTAAAAGGCTTATGCTTTGATTACCATTTTAAAATCATGGCATGGACAAATGCTTTTTTTTAAAAAAAAAAAAAGACACACAGCAGAAGTGCAGAAACTTTAAAGGATTAGATTAATTTGAGTTGTTTTTGATAAGAAAATTAAACTTTTCATTGATAATGGTTTCCAATAGCCTTCCATAAATCATCAATACATCAATCTGAATCTATTCAAAATGTCATCCTCTGTAGAATTTAGTTCTATAAAGATTGGCAGAAAATTCCTGAAATTTTAAATTTGGTGAGAAAATTAAGCTTCTAGCAACTTTATTTCAAATTTATAACAAAAAACTAATGTATCTAATATTTAAATTAACTTATTTGACATTTAATTAGCAACCTTGACATAGATCAAATGACCTTATTTCAGGGCCACAATACAACGTTTCAGATCAAACACGTCAGGGACCTTAATTGTGCCATTGAGTAGGTCTGGAGCTTTTTGACACAAAGTTACGACCTATACAAATATTTCTAAAGGTTAAATCTGTGACCATGACATCGGGTAATGGTTGTAACCCAGCATCCTGTCGTTGACTGTCTTTGTGCCAAATTAACACAAGAATCCAGTATGTGTCTCTCCATGCACTGACAATTTCACTTTCTCGCAAATCGATAACGAACTGTGACATTACTTAATCGTGTACCCGCATACTCTAAGAAACGCATGATGCAGTATTGATGACTAAACTCGTATACACACGACTTTATGGCAAAGACTAATGGATTTTTTTTTTTTTGAAAGACCGTAAAAATATTATGACATTAAAACACCTAGGACGTTGAATATTTTAGCATGTAAAAGCTTTCAAGTTCCTTTAATGTAATATCATGTGCTCTCAACCCTTACTTTGACAAAACTTGACAATTTACATCTGTAATTGTAATTTGCATTTAAAATTGATCTTATACTTATATTATGAAAAATATTTTGTTAATGAAAATTGATAAAATAAAATTGTATCATGTGGATTGAAATTCTGTTGTAAATGGGGGTGTATGGACAGCTATAAATGGCATGAAATTGAGTTCGTATAGAGCAGTTATACCTTATCAAACGAGAAGACGTAGTCGTGATTTCTGTTGTGTGATAGATCGGCGTATTTGATGCAGCCATAGGCAACCGCTTTCTTCACAGCCTCCAGCTCTTCCTTTGTCAATTCCTGGAAAAGAGAAACAGAACTGAAAGCATTGTCTGAAGGAAATAGTAGCAATGACTGCAGTCCTTTAGTGACCATCTCTATAATTACGCGGCCCTTAGACACCGTTATAGAATATAATTCTGTATACTCAGCTGACAGGGCTACGAATCAGACAGGACATGCTGAAATCAATCAGTCAGAGACCATAAGACTAAACCCTCGCAGTAAATAATCTAATGATTAGCCATGATTGTAAATGATATACATTGTAATTATTTATGTGCANAAATAATCTAATGATTAGCCATGATTGTAAACGATATACATTGTAATTATTTATGTGGCTAATCTTAGTGTTGTTGTATTTATTTACGATCATGGCAGTAATATGAAGAGTCGATTGTCATATTATTTACAATTGTGGCTAATTTTTGAGTTGTTTACAATTAGAATGGGCTATTGTTGATGAGCTGAAATCAATCGACAAATCAAAGATTTATATATATTTACAATTATTTAAAAGAAAATCAATGAAAAATAACTAACTTACAATAAGTGTAACGAAAATTTACAAAATCAGTGTCCGATGCTAGTTTAACACCGAGCAGAATTATCAAGAATATACACGTACTGTTTAATTTTATTTCAAATCATTAAAGTCAGTACAAAAAGCATCTGAAATAGATATACCAGACAAAATCTTTTCTTACTTTAAAAGAAAATCAAAGTATTGAAAGTATACTGTTAGGCAAAAGCATGTTTGTTTGTCGAAATTAAATTACAGTCTGACTATCGAGTATTCACTGAATAAAAGAATGAATAATGTGAAGAAATATCTTAGGGTTCTTTCCATTAATTAATCAATCAGAGGTTCTTAGATACTGTATTGGGAGGACACCCAATGCAAGAATAAAATAAAAGAAAGAGGGTTGATATATATTTTATAGGCATAGTTTGTTTATAAAAGGACCTCTTACAAAATAAAGAACTGATGAAACATTGATTAATTTATCCCCTCCTAATTTCCCCTACATTTTTCACTTTATTGACAAATTATACGGTACATTTCATACAATAAATTGCATTTATTTCACTTAAGATCCATCATTTAAAGATATGCCGTAATTGTTGTTAAAACTCATTCAACATGCACATTTTTCACTTGTAATTTGTGTAGTGAGGCCTTTATGACAGCAAACAGACGATAATTTATATTTTATTCACGACAGCAGCAGAGACCTGTCAACTTTCTTCCCTTATTCGAATATATAACACCTAAGTGAGACTTCTCATACAGTCACACTAACCACTGACTGACTAGGACGAGATTTAGAGTGCACACTGCCCAGAAGGGGCCTTGCCACATGTCTCCACATGTCTCTGTAAATAGGCAATATTATTTTCCATATCATAACTAATTTAACGACTTAAAAAGTCTTTCTGACTATTCACAACAGGTATAACTTATTTTATTTGTTTTCCTGTCTTAAAATATTTATTCTTGTTAACTTTATCTAATCATGCAATGCTTAATAAGCATATATATTAATTATATTTACACTGATTTAATCATATAGTGAAAGGGAGGTAATTCATTGTCTGTTGTCTGTTTCGTTATGTGTTGGAGATCACGTCCCTGTTGTTCCTCTGCTCAGTTTTTAGATTTGCGAATGATGAAAAAATAATATAGTTAGATGCATTAATTTGTATGAAAACCTGCTTTTTTTTACTGTCGTGACCCCATTTTGATGTTTATCCTGAATTTAATTAGTGAGTTGCATGCCCTTTGTTTACTGTAAAAGTGCATTTACGCGTGGGGGAAATTTACACTAATTATATGGTCACGTAATGAATGCAAATTTTTTACCCACGCATAATTTTGGACAGAGAAAAATGCGTACTTAACCCTTGGCCCCAGCGTAAATAACACGCACTTTTACAGTATGTGATTTCTGTTTGGAGTATCATAAGAAGGACTCTGACTTCTGTGATGTAAAAGGTCACCAAAGCAATTGAATGATTGATTATTATATCCCCCGCAAACAAGTTTGGGGGGTATATAGGAATCACTCTGTCTGTCCGTCTGTCTGTCCGTCCGTCTGTCTGTGCAGATTCGTGTCCGGCCGGGCCATAACTTCTTTGTTCTTTGAGGTAGGCATGCCATATTTGGTACATGGGTGTATCACTATGAGACGATGTGTAGTGTTTATTCATGACCTCTGTATGACCTTGACCTTTGACCTTAAGGTGAAAATTATCAGTTTTTGAAGATGAATTTGTGTCCAGGCCATAACTTCTTTGTTCTTTGCCATAGGCATCCTGTATTTGGCACATGGATGCATCACCATGAGACGATGTGTTATGTACAGTCCACACTCGATAAACGCCCCTTTTTTCTATGAATCTTTGGCATTATAACGAATTTGGCGATGAATTGAATTTCCGCCATTTTGAAGAAAAAATTTCTGCCCTTTTGTAGAAAAAGAGTTACTACTATTTTCATGTTTGCTTATATAATTCATGTAAATATTTTCTGTAATAAATTTATTTATTTTAAATTTTAACATGATTATTTGTTTAAAAATCGCATAATTCTTTCTTTTTTATCTTCATAACTCAAAAGAACTCTCCTCTGTGGCTAAGCCGGGCCTAAACTGAAACGGGTTTTCTATAATATAAAAATAACGCGACTACATTTCATATTAAGTCTTTTGTTTACTTAAACACAGTAATCTCTGGGGTCTTTCTGCACAGGTGAACACCGGAGATCGATAATGACAAATTTACCGCTTCGGTGACCATGGTACCCATGGCGGTTTATCGAGAAATTAGCACTGTAAAACAGACTTTTGTACTGAAAACACTGTGGCGAATGGCGAAAGCGAATTTGGCGTTTTAAACGAGAATTTTAAGTAGCAGGAAAAACGTTTCTAGAAAAATGCGGTGTTATACCGAAATGGCGATGAATTGAGTGGCGATAATTCGAGAGTTAACTGTACTCTGTTTGTCTGTATGTCCGTCCTTCTGTCTAGGCCATAACTTCTTGTTCTTTGATGTATGCATACCATATCTAGCAGATGGGTGTATCAATATGAGAGGATGCATTGCATACTTTCATGACCTATACATGACCTTGACCATCACTTTTGACCTTAAGGTCAAAGGTGTATGTTTTCTAACATGGATTATATTTGGCATGAGAGTGTATCAGTCACTTACATTCATGACCTCTGTATAACCTTGATCTTGATCTAAAGGTCAACTTGATACGTTTTTTAAACATGGATTGTGTCTGAACCATATCTTCTTTGTTTCAAGCTTCAGTGACTCAAGTGAGCGTAAAGATATGTGGGTGGCAAGGGGTATCCTTTGTGAGTTTTACTCACAGTATTTCTAGTTTGTTTGTTTTTCGTCTGCTTAAGAATACTTCACTCATAATGAGATGTCACCATTGCCGGTGAAGGGCTTGCAATTTAGACCTATGCTTAGCCTCATGCTTTTAGCAGTGAGGTTCGATCTTAGCGTGCCACAACAGCTGCGACACGGAACCTCCGTTTTAAGGTCATACCCGAAAGACCCGTGATTCTCACTTCTAAATATTTTAATGTCTTAATTAGGTTTGACGCAGCCGTTCCGTACATGGGCTTGAACTCCACGGCTCCCGATCAGAGGCGAGAGCTTACCACTGAGCCACCGTGACTACAGAAATGCTACTTTAAAGTGGAAGAAATTAAATCAGGTGTGTTATAGAATGCTTTAAAATGAACTCTTACGATTTACAGTCTATGTGTTACTAAATGGAAGTTTCCAGAGCCTTCCTTTCTAGAACAAGTCACGTGATATGGCAAAATAGGTGTTACATCATCTTATATAAACTAGCTGACAAACATAACTGTGCTTGACAAAAAAAATTACGGATCTGTTCAAAGAAATTAAATCTACTTTGTCTTATTACGTGCTAATTAATTCATATCATGATACCAGGCATTAAGTGTATATGCCAGGCATTAAGGTGTATATGCTAGCATTAAGGTGTACATGCCAGGCATTAAGGTGCAATGCCAGGCATTAAGGTGTATATGCCAGGCATTAAGGTGTACATGCCAGGCATTAAGGTGATATGCCAGGCATTAAGGTGTATATGCAGGCATTAAGGTAGATATGCAATGCAGTCACATCTTTTCCCTTCTGTAATGGTCATGATCCAAACCCACAATGCATAACGTCAGTGAATGAAATCAAAAGACTTTCCACTTTTACATAATTTACCCTTATATATATTCATTAATGTAGATGCTGTAATTTACATCCCAGAATTAACAAAGCTTTCATTATAATTAATCATGGCTGTGTAACTAAATAGTATCCTATTCATTGCTGCATGGCCTGGTAAATGATATTAATATGTGCTGATCGTGAGTAATCAAATATCTGAGAAATAAACTTTCTTATTTCAATTATATTTGATTAGCATAATAACTTCCGTAAAAAATGATAATCAGAAAATCGCTTCCAGAGAATGCCCTTAAATTTGACATTTATTTCGACAAATGACCTTAACTTTTATAAGCCTTTTTATCTGATTCAGAAAACTTACGTAATTAAAATGTCCAGGGACAATAATTAAATAAATATTATCACCATTCTTCTTCAATGTTTCTGCAATCTTGAAAACCGCCGACACCTTTCAATCTCTGGATCCTTTCAATGCAAGGAAAGAAAATTAGGAGATTACCACTAGTGAGATGAACTTGCAAAGAGAACTCCATTTTCCATTCAATAATTACATAACTCAATTAATAAAGATGAGCCGATACACACAATGGCAATACTTGGGCGAAAATTTGATTGATTTTTGTTACTTCATTTTATCTAGGTGTTAAAATAATCACAGTGTATGATTTACATAGAACTTGACCCACAATATGCCTCTTTTTGGGCCTAACAATTTTTTGGAAAATTTAAAAAAACACGTTGAACACAATCCAAGAGGGTAATTTTTAATCCATAACATGACCCAGTAATATTGCGCAATCGTTTTCCCCCATACCGGATATCCAAAACAGTCAAGTAAATGCCAAACCCACAGTAGTTTGACGATTTCCGGGAAAAATCGTATAATTTTCGGTAACTTTACTCTTGAAATTCACAATGGGGCGCATTACGCTGGACTCAATTTTAAAAACATTGAAGTGGAATACGGAGTTAGTTTAACATTTCTAAAGAAAAAAAACTAAGTCCAGGGCAATGCGCCCACGTCGAAAAAAATATAACAACAAAATAAGCATCGTCCAAAGTGTCGTCTGAAAACGTCATATCTCGTGAAAACCCCTGAAGTTAAGCGAAACGTTCTGTACTCATTTTAAAAACGACTTGAAAAAACATTTAAAAAGAAGTAAAAAAAAAAAAATGGGGAGGGGGGGGGGGGGGGGGGTTATGTGTCATGTTTACCTTTTATCAATATAATAAATTAATGTTAAACTGCAAGTAAATATTAGAATCATAAGCTCTATAAATTATATCATCTGAAACAGTATTTCAAATCTCCGTATTGTAGAAAATTGATAAGCCCATGCAATACCACATTACTATGATTTATGCGCGGAGATGCATTGTCGGAACCCACAGTCGGTGCACCGTTACCCTAGTAAATGGTAAAGAAGTCAAATCCGATGATGGATGTTAACGTTGCATTAAATTTTTTGTTTACAGTGGACTAAAATGTATATATGTTATAAATAACAGTCAAAGAACTATTAGGCTATGCACATGTATGTAGTGAATGAAGTCCTACATCCTATAGTTAAAGTATTTTTTTTTCTTTAATAACGTGCTGGGTTTTAAAACCCTGTTATTTACAAGTTTTATTTGATGACACATTTTGCTGGAAAATCGTACATGCATTGAAAATAATTGTAAGTAAAATGTAAACTGGCTGACAAAAAATTAATTCCACATGCATAAAACCATGTCGGAACATACTTTTTTTTTTTTTTTTGGTTTTTGTTTTTCTTTGTTTTTTTTTTTTTTTTGTTTTTCTTTGTTTTTTTTTTAAAATCAAATTAATCGCTACTGTGTAAAAAAAAAATCCAGAAGGGCGGGGGAGGGGGGGGCGGGGGGGGGGGGGGGGGGGGGGGGGGGGGGGGTACTTTTAAGATGCCACATCAAGGATTTCTATCATAGTTCTCAAACAAAATTACTTTTGTTTCCGCTACGGCCAAACGACAATTATATTCCAGCGGCACCCCAGCATCAGTGATTTAATGTCTATGACGTAATTTATACAGATACGTACTGTTGACTATGACGTCATCATGGACAAACTTAAACTAGTTTATCAAAAATTAAACAATTTCAGCGTATTAAATGTACATTTCGTCCATTAAGTCAGATATGCGTACTCTAATGTAATAAGACTAGATAGCTATAAACATGTACTGTCTGTACATTCTGTACTATATACTGTAAGCGCATATTTTCCTCAGTGATCTTCCTCTTCATTCTAGATACATTAGTTTTCCGCCAAAAAAAAAAAAAATTAAAACATCAATAACTGCCTATATAATTGATACGACATTGACATCACGATGCAGACATAGCTATCGTTGTTCCTTACACCCCCAACCCTCTCCCCCCGTTTCCTCTCCACACCCACAAAAAACAAACCCCGTCAAACCGATGTATCAATATTTTCTCTATATGTACGCTGATCACGTATCGTAAATCTAGCACTACTATATCAGTATTATCTACAATCATTAAAATACATACGCTGTAATTCACCACGGTAAATATAAAGCCATGAATAAAATGTTCATATTTGTCGATCGAGTATATATATATAATTCATTTGAATCTAGTAATCATGCAGACAAATGTCGACTCGCGTACCGCGCACACTTACAACTAGGTCTATCCGATGTGTGCGCATTGACCTTTCCGGCTTCGTGACACTCGAGGCGCACTAAACGCCAATACCAGTGTCAGATTTGTGCAAGCATGTTAATGTCCGAATTTTAAAGAACACAACCTTCGCTCAATCAAACATTTGTATATGAGTAGACACGTTACATTGCGTAATTATACTTTCTTAGATTCATGAGTAGTCATTTTAGTCATTCATGCAAGCATGAAGGCGTTTAACAAAACGTCCGCAATGTTACTCGGCGCATTGTTTCCAATCTTCGTAAATCGACGCAATTAAGAATTAATAAGTCTAGCACGTATTATGACGATTGTGTTGGAAGGCTTCATTTATTTTTAGTTTCAAGATCAATGAAGATATCATAGTGTTATACGAGGCAATTGAAAAAAGAATCGACATTTGATAAGCCTCTGTATTCGGATTTATTGTTCTACAAGTAATATATACAAATGAATAGCATATACATAAAATCTCGTAAAATATTTTATTGTAATCTTGAGATTTGTTGATCACAGCTGCTTAATTTACATGCATGGATTCTTTACTCCATACAGACAGCGACGTGCGATAGCTAGACTCTGCCGAACTATCGTTCACACGATTGAACGATAGTTCTAGACATATGCCCCCTTAATATTGGTTCAGATAGCGATAATGAGTATGACTTTGTATTATTCACGGATAGTAATTCAAATTAACTATCCGAGAGTCGGAGACAACGAACCGGAACGAGATATCTGAATAAAGCCGAATGTGTTCACACTAACTGTAAATCACTTTAAAGGTGACAATAGCCAGCATTTAGCACCCCCCCCCCCCTCTCCCCGATTTTTTTCTTTTCTTCAGGAAACATGCAGGCAATACAACTGGCGGCTGATTAATACATTGTCTACATACTATAATTTCATGGGATAGTTGCCAGCGTTTTTTGCCCGCATTTGACTTAAACTGGATTAATTTCAAGGTCCAATACGGGCCGCGATTGTTGGCGCTTGTAGCTTGCGCTTGGCTTGCAAAATGACACTAATTGTATATGTACGGTATGGTTAATTTGATCATGTAATTAGTACCTACTGGATTAACTGAACACTTATGCTTACATAATACGTTATAGTGTATGGAAAAAAAATGCTATTAAATCCTTAATTACGATTTCATTCTTTGATATTTGCACAATGTTCAAGTGGTTTGCGGGAAATCTCTGTCCATACTCCTTAATATCATTTTAACTGTTTCACATGATATACTTAGTGTGTACAAGCAAAACATACTACTATTACTGGAATTGAAAGAGGTAAAGAATCCATCATTCAAATCTTCAATCACGACCACTGACAGCTTACTTTCTCTGAAGTAGCAAAGTATGTACATGTAATATTCAATAGTCCATGCTGTTTGAAGCGTTCAAAAATGGGGTAATCGTTACAATTGAATACTTAATAACATACGAAGCCAATATAATATATTCTACATGCAGAACGACACAAATAACATGAGTTCAAAGTTGAAACACAGCATTGAAATTTGAACCAATTAAATATCCAATTTTCGTTCGCTTGTCGTGGTATAGAAAAATCATGCAAATATTTTTAAATAAGAAAGTTTGTTCATAGAGCATGAACCCGTGAGAGGAAACATTATTTTATCAAAAATTATTATTTTTTCTCAAGGATTAGGCCAATTTTTTGGTGTTTAGTGGGCCAAACCCTTTAAAATACCAAATTGGAAATACCTAGCTGAAATATATCCTAAATTATTGCACTTTGTTAATTAAAAACAATTAAAGAATATGTAACATAGAGAACAAGACATATTAGTGATATATAACCTGATAGGATGAACCCATACATATTATTTCCCAATGTGGTCTTTACAAACTTACCATAAATCAATATGACAAAAGACAATAACACAATAGAACATACACAATCCAACTAGTTATTGGGATTTTTGGCAGGTTTTGATTCAATAGCTTACATAATGCATTGTGTTTAAGACATTATTTAATAATTATAGATAAATAATAAGCTACTTACTTATCTAAACCTATACAAATTACTGCGAGCTAAAACTCACAAAGGGATACCCCCGCACCCACATATTTTTATGCTCACTTGAATCACTAAAGCTTGAACATAGAAGAAATGACCCGGACACAAATCCCTGTTAAAAAATTCTACAATTAAGTTTGACCATGAGATCAAGGTCAAGGTTATACAGAGGTCATGAATGTATGTGACACATCTTCTCATGGTGATACATCTTCTCTTGGTGATCCTATACACCCGTATGCCAAATATAAATCCAAGTTAGAAATTATACCTTAGACCTTGAGGTCAAAGGCAAGGTCATATATAGGTCATGAGTGTATGCGACACATCCTCTTCATATTAATACACTCATATGCTAGATATGGTATGCCTACGTCAAAGAATAAAGAAGTTATAACCTGGAACGAATCTGCACACACAGACAGACAGCAGACAGACAGAGTACATGACACATTGTCTCATGGTGATGCATCCATGTGCCAAATATAAAATGCCTATGGCAAAGAACAAAGAATTAATTTTATGGCCCGGACACAAATTCATGTTAAACAAGATGTGTTTGTGAAACACCGATGCCCCCGGATTCCACATGCCAGTAAAAGGGGCTTGCCAAAAAGGATTATGCATGTGAAATATGAAAATCTATCACTTATCATTCAAAAGTTATGGCAATGTTTAAGTTTTTTGAAAAGTAGGTCAAACTTCAAGGTCAAGGTCAGGAGGTCAAAAATGTTGGTACCAGTCGAAAAGACTTGTTATTAGGAACACACATGTGAAATATGAAAGTCCCATCACTTGCTATTCAAAAGTTATGGCCAATGTTAGAGTTTTTGAAAAGTGGGTCAAACTTCAAGGTCAAGGTCAGGAGGTCAAAAATGTTGGTACCAATCGATAGGGCTTGTCAAAAGGAACCACATGTGTAATATGAAAGTCCCACCACTTGCCATTCAAAAGTTATGGCCAATGTTAAAGTTTTTGAAAAGTAGGTCAAACATCAAGGTCAAGGTCAGGAGGTCAAAAATGTTGGTACCATTAGAAAGGGCTTGTCATAAGGAACACACATGTGTAATATGAAAGTCCCATCACTTGCCATTCAAAAGTTATGGCCAATGTTAAAGTTTTTGAAAGTAGGTCAAACTTCAAGGTCATGGTCAGGAGGTCAAAAAGTTTGGTACAGTCGAAGGTCTTGCCACAAGGAACACACATGTGTAATATGAAAGTCCTATCACTTGCCATTCAAAAGTTATGGCCAATGTTAAAGTTTTTGAAAAGTAGGTCAAACTTAAAGGTCAAGGTCAGGAGTCAAAAATTTTGGTACCAGTAGAAAGGGCTTGTCATAAGGAACACAAATGTGAAATATGAAAGTCCCATCACCTGCCATTCAAAAGTTATGGCCAATGTTAAAGTTTTTTGTGGACAAACGGACAAACAGACAAACGGACAGACCAAAACTATAAAATGCCCCGAATCGAAGATTCCGGGGGCATAAAAAATTATACTTTTGACCTTGAGGTTAGAGGTCAAACAGAGGTAATGAATATATGCAACACATCGTCTCATAGTGATACACCCATGTGCCAAATATGGTATGCCTATACCTCAAAGAACAAAGAAGTTACGGCCCGGACATGAATCTGCACACAGTTGGACTGACGTGACAGACGGACAGACAGAGTGATTCCTATATACCCCCCCCCCAACTTTGTTTTCAGGGGGTATAAAAAAATAAGCATTAACAAAAGTAGACATGGTGTACAACACTTGCTTTCCACCAGCTCACCTTGTCTCTGCCCTTCTCCACCAGTTTCTGCTCTGCCCGGCTTATTCCTTCATCTAACAAGTCTACCAGACGCACAGTCTCCCCCGATCGAGTTTTGAACTTCTTCCTGAAATAATAGACCAATTACATATATGATTTATCTAAACTGCATCATCCATTTTTTTTTTTAATCAAGTTCTCGTCAAACAGGAAGTAGATGTCTGATGAATCTGGAAATGCATCCCAAGATACACCTGGTCACATATAAAGCTTCCTGTAAAATATTCAATACCCTGTGATACATAGTTGCTGAGAATTATGTTACGAAAAATGTTAATAATATATATATAAAGCTCTGTATATGAAAAATTCCCAAGTTCTCGTCAAACAGGACATAGATGTCCGATGAATCTGAAAATGCATCCAACGATACATTATACCTAGATAAAGCTTCATGCAAAATATAGTAACCTGAGATATATAGCTGCTGAGAAATAATTATGTTACAAAAATGTGGGAGCTAGGGACTGAATGATGGATGGAATGACAGAATGACGGACATGGGTAAAACAGTATACCCCAAATCTCTCCTTTGGAGTGGGGGTACGTAAAATTACAATAATTATTGTTATATTCAGTAAAGAATATAAGTTCCTATGTTTTCTATACAGAGAAAACACTCAACATAATTGATATCCTCCGAAAAATATTGACGGTCATTTCATTTTATCTATTGATTGGCAGAGAATATATTCCCACAATTTTTACTGAGTTTGATTGTGACAAATAGATTTATTTATTGTGACATAATAAAAATGCTGGGACTTCAAAACAAACATAACATCACAATTAAAATAAGATAACGTTAAAAAGCAATCGTGACAAGATTCTTTAAGAATTAGGATTTAGGACCACGTAAATCACTAACTTTAGTCAATTTAGGCTGTATTAAATCTAAGTTTTGATTTCGATAGAGAATTAATTCCTAAAGGATTAATACCCTGGGCCATTATAAAGACTGTTCATTATCTTCCCCTTTTCACTGATTGATTGATTATTTGTTGTTTTTCGTCCCGTTGAGAATATTTCACTCATATTGAGACGTCACCATTGCCGGTGAAAGGCTGCAAATTTAGACCTATGCTTAGCACTTACGGCTTTTAGCAGTTAGTATAGGTTTCTTTAGCATGTCACACATGCTGCGACATGTGACTTCCGTTTTTTAAGGTCACATCCAAAAGACCCGTGCTTCTCACTTCTAAATGCTGAGCTCTTGGCGAAGGACCAATCATTACCCATTTTAACATCTTAGGTTTGACGTGACCGGGTGCCTCCCAATCACAAGGTGAAAGCTCTACCACTGAGCCATCGCAACCAATTGCCCTTTTCACTGAAGGACACTTGTACCTATTATGAGAAACAAACTCTACCTATATTGTCAGGTACACAAACACCTGTATCTACTGTCTGTTACTGTTGATTCTGCCCCATAAAATCATAGAACAAGAACAACACCAACGTAACTTTATATACACCAGTCAATAATTTCAGAGAAGACAGAATGTAGATATAGGGAAGGCAAATATTATTCCAATCCATGCACTCAGTGAAAGTTATGGCCTGGACAATAATAAAGCATATGTGCATTGTGACCTTGACCTTTGACCACTAACCTTGACTTAAGGTCATGCCACTTGTGTCCATGGCAACAATTCTGTGAAATATTATTAAAATCCATGCACTCAGTGAAAGTTATGGCCTGGACAATAATAAAGCATATGTGCATTGTGACCTTGACCTTTGTCCAATATCCTTGTCACAAGGTCATGAAACACCCTTTTATCCAAGCCAACAATTCTGTAAAATATTATTCAAATCTATGCACTCAGTGACAAGTTATGACCCGGACAACGTTAAAACCAATATGTGAAGTGACCTTGACCTTTGATCTTGGCTCAAAGTCATGGCACTTCCTTGTTTAAAGCAACAATTCTGTGAAATATTATTCCTTTCCATGCACTCAGTAAAAACTTATGGCCCCGACAAAGTTAAAACCATTGCATTGTGACCTTCACCTCTGCCTAATATCCTTGTCACAAGGTCATGAAACACCATTTTATCCAAGCCAACAATTCTGTGAAATATTATTCCATTCCATTCACTCAGTAAAAAGTTATGGTCCAGTCAATGTTACAACCATAAGTGCATTGTGACCTTGACCTTTGACCTTGGTTTAAGATCATGACACACCTTTTGGTCCAGGCCAACAATTCTGTGAAATATTATTCCAATCATGCACTTAGTGACAAGTTATGGCCCAGACAATGTTAAAATCACAATGTGCATTGTGACCTTTGACCACTGACCTTGGCATAAGGTCATGATACTACCTTGGGCCCAGGGCAACAATTCTGTGAAATATCATTCCAATCCATGCACTCGTGAAAAGTTATGACCTGGACAATGTTAAAACCATTGGTGCATTGTGACCTTAACCTTTGGCCAATATCCTTGACTTACGGTCACGACACTTCCTTGGATCCAGGGCAACAATTCTGTGAAACATTTGAATGAATTTAAGCATCATTTTGAAATCAACAAAAGGCCTATGGACAACATCACTCACCTGAGTGACAATGGCCCTGCGGTTATTAAGCAGTTGTGATTTATCAATTCTTATTGCCATGAAAACTGTTTACCCCATATTGTGGCCCAAACCTAGCCCTAAAGGATCACAACATGAATATTCAATTTATAATAATTTTATTCACACAGAGTGAAAGGGATTAGGCAGCAGGCTATAGTCTATTATAGCCCCCTCGATCCCAATGACATGGATATATACATGTATGCCTCAATACCAATATAACTATACTCGTAACATGATTTTGCTGTTCTGGTTAAGCCAATTAAAGGACACAAGGTCATACATCAAAGCATGAAATGAAAGATCTTGCCATCAAAATTTATATACTGTGGAATCATTTTAATTCGTGGGGGCCAATGTTCGTGGGTAACCAAATTTTTGCTGGTTCGTGGGGACGTAATTTCGTGGGTAATTGATAAATAATAATATTCATAAAGATTAAAAGGGAAATAAAACATGTTCGTGGGGACGTAAATTCGTGGGTAAGGGTGACCCACGAAATCCACGAACATTGGTCTCCCACGAACAATGATGATTCCACAGTATACAATATCTTCGATAGTTCAGGAAATATAGATGAGGTCAGGATTTTGAAATGTATGTCAAGGTCACAAGATCAAACACAACAGTATCCTAAGGTTTTGTCATAAAGAATCAACTCACAAAGCATGAAAGCTCTACCTGAATTGTCTGAAGATATTGATAGGTTACATTTTTTAACAAATACTAGGTTAAAGATCACACATTTAAATATCACAGTCAAATGAAAGGTCTTGCCATCAGAATTGAAAGCTTTAATATATTAGATAGTTCAGGAAATACTGAATAGATCAGTGTCAGAGTAGGGGGTAGGGTGGGGCCACAATAGGGGATCAAAGTTTTACATGCTGAAATATAGGTTATAGTTGCGGTTGCATGTATATTGTTTTACGTTCCTTTTGAGAATATTTTACTCATAATGGAGATGTCACCATAAGTGCTTGTGAAGGGCTGTAAATTTAGGCCTGTGCTCGGCACATATGGCCTTTGAGCAGGGAGGGATCTTTATCGTGCCACACCTGCTATGATACGGGGCCTCGGTTTTTGCCATCTCATCCGATTAGGACCATCTTCTTCTCCAGAACCACCGAGCCAATTTCTTCTCCAGAAATACTGAGCCAATTTCTTCTCCAGAACCACCGAGACAATTTCTTTTCCAGAACCACTGAGCCAATTTCTTCTCCAGAACATCTAACCAATTTCTTCTCCAGAACACTGAGCCAATTTCTCTCAGAACCATAAAGCCAATTTCTTCTCCAGAAACACTGAGCCCATTTTTCAATTTAACTTGATGCAAATCATCCTTGAGTGAATGGGATTCAAATATATTCAAATGAAGGGTCATTTCGATCCCCTTCACACGGGAGGTAATCACAAAAAGGCAAAATAGGTTGAGGTCATTTACATATCTTCTAAAGAGCCCCTGGGCCAGAAAGTTTGAAATCTACATGAAAGCTTTTCTGACATGGAGTAGATTCAAGTTTGTTTAAATCATGTTCCCTAAGGTTAGGGTATCATTTGTGGCCCCAACCTACCCCTGAGGGTCATGATTTCTTCACTATGTCTAGGAAACATTCGAGTAAATATGGCCAGTATGTGGTTCTTATATAAAAAGAAGATTTTTAAATGGCCTCACCCCATTTTTGGCATTTTCTTGATAATTAATATAACCCAATAGCTTAAGATTTAGAAAGGCTACAAGTACCTACCACTACCACACAAGTTCCTTTACAAATTATGGACATTCCGTCATAAGTCAAGTAATTGTGATAACACAAGAACAATAATCTTCAAATATAATTGGACTATTGTATCAGACGTGTATCCACAGACCAGCCTGGAAACCACAGACCTCAGCCTGGTATTGATCTGAACAAAATCATGTCCTATCATCTTTAATACTACATCATTTGCTATACTTAGCTGATCACAATGGAGATATTGGAGGTTCCAAAGTCACATGTTCTAGAAAATGTTGAATAAACCCCTCCCCTCCCCCCTGGCAACTCACGTCACACCTCTCCCCTAAATAAAATATCATATGGGTCACTATACAGTTCAAGGGAACGTATGAAGTAGTGGGGCAATTTATTTCCCAGAAATGTAAATTCTAAGTTAAAACAACGAGTATATGTATCGGAGACTTCCCGAATCGAAATGAATCGCAGAAAGATAATCCAGGGTATAACTATAAAGATAAGAACAACCATCAAATTTCAGAAAGCTTTTATACAGCTAAATGTAATTTTTTTCATCACAGACATCACATTCCTATATGACTTTTGGCCATCCCAATAAATCCAGCAACTTTAGGAGGAAAAATACTTATTTCCCTGTGGACCCGTTCCCACTACTGATGAGATGTTCCAGCTCTTCTAACAAACAACACCCGGTCTGGCAATATCGTGAAACATTTAATTGAATTTCGGAATCCCTCTATGAATATTTCTCTAGATTTATGTCCAGGAGGATCTTGGGATCATCTAATCGGATGACATCAATTGACGATTTGTCTGCAGAATTCGGATACGAGCCAGTGGAATTTAAGCCATTTGTGTGTAACACATTGCCACACATGGTTCTGTTGGGGCTATATCACCGTGATCTATTACATGTAGCTGCAAAAGTGTATCACATTTCATTGATCTGTAAAACCCAAGACAACAACTGAACCCCTGCCGATTCACCATATATAGGTACATATAAAAACTAGGCCCACGATGTACATCTTAAATGTCAGTATTGTTGTAAAGCTGATCGATGCTCAGTGGGGAAAACATTTGGATTGTACAACATGGGAGTCATAGGTTTGACTCTCATGGTAGCCATTGATTTTCTGCCCGAGTTGTACATTCTTATATACTAGCCGCCCTCTCAAAAGATTAACTACATGCAATCACAACTGCAGGCAAGATCGCATCCCCAAGTATCCAAAGATATTGTACGTCACTTGACAGTTCATTTTCTTCACAATAATGTCACATGATAGATAAAATTCCTCTAAAAACTCGATCGTCACCATTATACAATGTATAAACCCTCCCAATTTCTTGACAAATTTACTTTTATACAAATCTTGTGATGACCAAATAATTTTTTCACAAACTGATATATCTATACTATTCACAATTTAAGGCTATATATATACATGTATATGTAACTCTAATGATTATTCATTAAACACTTTTTCTTTTCTTCACAATTATAAGTGCAAAATTTCCATTTCATGCCCAGAATATATATTATCTGTCAATCAACCTAAATAGTATAGCCTTTATCCTATGTACACTGTATAATGGGACCATCTAATCTACACAATATGCATGTAAAGATGTTTCTGCTCCATAATTACTGCCAGCCGTTCGCTCTCCATTCCTCATCTGAATAAATTCTTCACTTAAGGGATTTCAAGGATTAGGCTTGATTTCTCCATCTCATTTACTCCCGCCTAACAGCAGTCCGTATAGACGAGGTTACAAAGTACGGTGTAGGACGAGAAACCAATAGCCTGGAATCTAGTTATAATGCCCAGAATCCCGATGACCCTTCATCCATCTTACGCCGGAAATTGCTAAGTTTTTCATCCCCTAGCGTCATGCAAATGATGCTATGAAATCTCCATATCTGGTAATACAATCCTCCAATGGGGGAAATTTATGATCACTTAACATGCTTTTAAAAAAAATTAAGAGTCGCATTAAGCCAGCTAGCTCACTCACAGGTTGCATGGAGACAATATAAAATGGCCGACATCAATTTAACTGATGTTTGTTCTTCATGCTACTGGAGGACATTGTGTTGTTGAAAAATTTAATACTAATCACATACTTCTGATATTACTACCGATTACGCAATGTTAAGATATCTAGATTGGCAATAGACATTTTCATCTCCATTGAGAAAATGTTCATACACCATTTTCATGAATCTTTTTCTGGTGCATTCGGCAATTCAATATCTATTTTAAATTCCCAGATTGTTCATAGATCAAGTCCTCTCAATGCTGTCTGTCTGTCAGGCATTAACTGCTAACCCAAACAATACAAAATTCACAACATTAACTAAGAGGACATATTGCATCATCGAGGTCTTTCTAAGATAGGGCTAACAGCTGAATCTAAAAACCACACAAGATCAATTCGGTTCCCGATTTTTATCATTTACCTAAAAAAAACTCCACACTTTAATGTAAACTCCTGATTTATTAAATATTATAAAACTCCATAATTAATTAAAAACGTACTTCATTAATATACATAGCAACTTCTCGCAGCAATGTATCAGGGATCCTAAATATGTAAATAGGAAACGTTTTGGCTTTCAGACAAATGAATTCAGATTGGGTCTGCTGGGCAAGATGTTTCACAACAGTATTGTACAAACAAAGCAACATATGATCAGTGGTGTAAATCATAGCATTTCTCTAGTTACAAACAACTGCCACATTCCTCCCATATCAATAAACAAATCAATCTATGTTGTCCACAATTACATTGAAATGAGTTAATTAAATATCAAGTGGTTGTTTTTGCTGCAGATATCAAATTCATAAAAATATTTTCCTCAAAACAATAATCCTGGAACACAAATCGGGTCAATGAGCAAATGAAATAATAACTTGCAAACTACACAAAAAGAAATCTAAAAAATGTATTGCCTTCTATTGCATTACATGTAATTTTCATCCAAGTTTCCAGAAATTATCTCTCAAAAAATCCCCTGCATGCATAATAAGGTTGAAATATGTATTGTAATATTTAGAAACCAACATGAAAAGAATTTTCAAATACAAGTTCACAACTCTAATTACTTTATGCAAGTAATTAAAAAATTAACATACCTCATATTTTCCAGTGGAAATTTCAATGGAATCCCAGTG